>LPNX010304998.1:222510-300114 GCA_001517045.1 Pseudotsuga menziesii | reverse complement strand
TATATATATATATATATATATATATATCATGAATCATTTATCATTTGAGTATTTAAATTTCACATTGATAAATTCTAAATTTATAATACATGCACATACTCCATTACAACTTTGACTCAGACATAAACAACAAATGAAAATTTCAAATATTAAAATTATAAAACTGAATCATATACATGTCACATAAACTTGTCTTAAACACATTCACATGCAAAGAGTAAAAAATGTGCATTAAAGGGGTACATAAAAAAATACCTCCCATAGGCTATGCCAATGACATGTACATCACAGGGCTCCTAGCCCTATACAAAAATGAAATACATGAGTACCTCTTACTTAAGGAATCTCTCCTAGTAAGGGAGCCAGAGGCCCTGAAATTTCTAGAGGAGGCACTGCCTATGCATGCTCTACTGGTGGACCTGGTAGACATGGAGATGGCCTCATACCTGGAGTTGGTGCTAGGCCCGCTAGTGGTGAATCTTGTCCTCCTTGTGCCGCCCCTGAAATATGTCCTTCCGCTGTAGCCCCGTGGATCTCGTAGCACACTTTGTAGGTATTCCCACCACCTGAGCTAAATACTCATTACCTAAAGTATCCAATGGATGCTCATCCATGCCCATCATCAAGGTCAATAGATTCCTCTCTAACTTGACCAAGACTGCAACAATTTGATCCCTTGGAGAAACAACCCATTAGGGGAAGCACAATTTGTAGTGCCCACTACTCCCCCTGCTCCAACTGCTATCTCATCACATCAATGTCAATGACAAGGCTTGAGAGGAGGTGGAAAATCGACAATAATTGACACTCCAGCTGGTCTTAGAGTCCCAACATCTACCCCAAAACATGATCCAAAATTAGTACTCGATTTACTAATATAAAACATGTGTGTGAAACAAGATATACACAACATGTGTAAATAAAATCATATGTACCTCAGACATTCCAACCATGAATGGAGATTGGAAAATTTGGATCCCCTCAGAAGTCCATCCCATTATAGGGATATCTCTCCATAACCTCGATCCTCTGCCTCCATACCTAAAGGTAGTCATTCGTAAATATCGTATGCACCTCCCCTCCATCGGCCCTAGGCATTAGATGCCCCAAATAATCCATTCGAGCCTCCCTCTCTCCTCTCGATGGCACTAATATTAGTGTCCACATTGATGGGAATGTCTCAAAGAAATAGGTTCATAGTGCGTTCCCGTACATGAAAGTCCCTCCACCACGTCTGTACTTATCAGTCAATATCTCAAGTAGATGTTGCAACATAATCTAACCCTAGCCTACTCTATGGTTGTCCATAACTCATTGCACTAGTAGGAGATGAAATATAGTAATCTAGTTGGTGCTCGTCACACCTAGCATCCTTAGCACTGGATACCATTGTCCGCTCCCACAGATCCACATTGTGGGAAATGATGATCTACCTTGATATTTGGGTCAATGGGTTCCCACCATAGTAAATATTAGTGATATAATTAATGGTATTATAGTCATACAAAGTAGGGTGGGTAGGCTCCCTAACCCCATGAATCAAGATCCCCATCAGGAAATAGGTGACTTGACCCTCAATGGTTAGGTACTCATCACCCATGTGAGAAAAACCCCGATCGACATCCTACATCTAAACAATCTCCTACAACAAGTAATATCAAGACCTCATATGTGGGAAATGGAAGAACTTGAGTATCCCTACTTCTCGCAAGGCCTGCTCAGCTGTTGGAGACCTTCCCACATCTTGGTTCAACTCATTATAGTGGCTCTCTTGCCACCCCACATTGGCCATAGTTGTGATTTGGAGGCATATACAATTATAAACAACACATAAATAAATTTAGTTTCATCCCCATGAGAAAAAGATTGACTCAACATAGCATGGCTTTCCCTAGACTAACTTGCACTAGTTCGTGCAACCCCACCACTACACACTTGCACATCATTTTCAAGTGGGTGAAACAACTCCATAGTTGCACTTAGAATGATTGTATCGTAGTACAATCTTGCTACATGTTTGCATGAGAGATGCATGATTCGTCTGCGTGTAAGCATGATTTTCCACCAAATACTCATGCGATAAAGGCATGCGACCAAAGCGTGAAAATACCATTCTCAGCATGAATTGGTTCTCCAACCCATTCAAAACCATGGGAACCACATCCAAAATTATTTATGTACAAATTATTCCTTGATCCACATAAAAATGTGGGAACCAAATCATATTATTCCTTTTGGAAACACCCCTTGGTCTCCCTTGATTAATGTATTAGAGTCCACCTAAACCCAACATTATTAGTTTTCTCAGTTGCTTTACTGCATTAGTATTGCATCTCTGATAAAGCCCTTCATCAACATTATGTCTCTCTTTGTTACACCCCACTTCACCATTTGTAGAATGTTTTTGTCACTCACTCACCCCTGTTTACATCGATCAAGGGAATTCATGCACCCCATGCTTATCAACCAGTCATGTGTGAGCTCTGTCAGTTTCCCAGTTGGTTACAAAATGATCGTGGTTTTTTAGATGAGAACCTTGTCTTATCAGATGCTTCAACTCTCATCGATGTCATCTCACCATAGTCTAAGAGTTGTAGTGGTTAGACTTTTTCCTTGGGGTCCCTTCTCATCCATATAAGGGATCACATCGAACTAAGATGGGAGATTCATTAGTGCTCCCTAACTTAGTGGTTTCCCCTATGAGCGACACCAATAAGTCTCTCGCATTAGGGGAATTCCTATGTTTCGATGGCAGTAGTGTTCACATTTATGATTGATGGTAGAAACACATCTGGTTTAGTGAAGTTCTCTCAATAACTTCACTATTATTAAGCCCCCCAACCCCAGTAGGATGTTCATGGTCATCAACGATTCCTCTTCTTCAACATCATTAACCTCATTTCTAGGATTTATTTTCTCATATAAGGATTGAAGACACCTTCATCCTTGTAGCAACAATATCAAGATTTGACATCACATTCCCTCTTATTGTAATATATTTTGACATATTTTCATGAGCATAGGTATTCCTATCTCATTTGTATAAAACACTATATATTCTTTACAGCTTCAATGGTCATCACCAAAAACCTTCCCCTATGGGTAGGTCCTTTCACACGCAAGTGCTTGAAACTTATTAGAACATGGAGAGAAAAAAATGGTGATGCATTTTGGCCCTACAATACCCTTCGAACTTCATACATTAGGGGTCATATGTTAACACTTAAATTTTGCATACATGCGACATTTTAGATAATCTTGTAGAAAGACGTCATCAACATACACCATGCAATCCACCGAAGAAACCTCATCAAATACAAAAGACAAATTGATCCCTAAAATGTCAAAGGAAATAAGTGTTAAAAAATCGTGCGGCTAAAAGCACTAGACACCCGCTCTTATTAATTTGACCTTTCTGTTTGGTTATGCTCATGTACACACGCGGTATTTCTTTCGAAACTAATGGGACTGTCAAAACGATGAGACCACTTCATTCCACGACGCACACAAAGCCCAAAACAACTCTCTGGGATCCAATATTTGAACAAGGACTCTTCACATGCTTGGGAACATTCAATAGCCCCCATTATGTACTTGGAGAACCAATTCAAAGGACAGAGTGTTCACATTTGGATCTAGATGTTTCTTGGCCTCCATTTGGCCTATAAAAAGATGCCATGGACATGCATTCTATAGTAGAAATTAGAGCGAAGTTATGTTGCAATAATTGTGTTGAGATCTCACCTTCAATCCACTTCTTACCTGACATTGGCATACACAAAATCCCTTTCTTTCTTCCTTTAAGAAGCAAGTGTTTCCTCATTGTGCTATGCTAGTTATCTTGCAATTGTGAGGAAAAAAATGAGTCCCCTAAGAGTTATTGTTGGCTTCCCTTGAATCTTCCACCTCCTAGGTGACACTAGTATCTTTAGCTTGGCCATTGGGCAATAAAACATTTGGTTTGACATACTCTTGTTCATTTCATTTTGTTTAGCACTTGTACCATTCATTTGTTTTATTTCTTATTAGTTTTGTTTTATTTCCTTTTTAAAGTTTGTTTAACCATTTAGAGTTTTGGATACTAATATACTACCACAATGTTGAATCCTTGTTGCAATCTTAAGGATTGCTTTTAAACCCCGTGGAAGGAATACTCACACTTGTAGCCCTTTTTCCCACAAGTGGCTATAGTATATTTACGTAACGACCCATCCATGCTTAAAAAAACACATTACGACATCAGTTAGTAGGACCAACCTAAGATTACGTTCATTCTATTTTATTAATTTCCAACTTGCAGGTTATGATGTTGTTTGTTGACAGTAAGGGGATCTTAAAGATGTGAAAGAGAAAGAGGAGGCAAATATGTTGTGTTTGATGCTTTCTTGATGCTATCTTTTTTTAATATATTTTCTATTCATTCTCTATTATTTCATCATAAATTTTTGGCATTTGACAGTGGTTTTGAATGCAGGAATTCATATCGCTTGTTACCCCATGAGATTTGTTCACGCTAAGTTTAAATCACCCATTCTCTAATCTCAACTTGAATTATGTTGATGATCTAGGAAACATCCTCATAATTTATGAGTCATACCTGATCCATATCTTTGCATATATCTGGAAACCAGCGTCACTTCAAATTGTAAATCTTCATGTAAATAAAAATATGTTCACCAGTTACATTTGCTGGTCTATTTGTTTTCTTGTTTACATTTGCTGGTCGATTTGTTTTCTTGTTTCATGCATTTATAACATCTATCTTCATGTTGGCCGGAGAATCCCTTCCTACATCCCAAGTGAGTGAGATGTGTCAAGTTTGTCACATGTATCTCAATTTTGAGAAATTTCACTTATTCTTATCTTTCTCTCTATATATAATCAAAATCAAAATTTAATACATACATCACAAAAATTCAGCAAATCACTTATCACCTATTTATATATATTTATTTAAAACTTACTACTTCCTAACAATTATGTGTATTTGCTCCAATTTGATTTGATATCAATTATATATATGCACAAGCACATACACAATTCACAACAAAACAATTTATGTAGCTATATATCAATAAAGTAAATACAATATTAAAATAAAAGTGGTCATCCTTATATGGATTACAAATCTAATGATATGGTGGATTTTGTAATGGAAATTTTTCATAACTTTTTCTTTAGATTCTAATGTATACTAGAAAGTGTACTCTTTAAGTAAATAAAAAATCTATTTCATTCCAAAATAAAACTCATTGAAATAATTTAGGAAATGTATAATGCCTTGGTATAAGTTTATAGTTTTTGATATATATATATATATATATAATCAACGCTTGGGAAACCCTCAGGTACTTCCCCATTTATTTTAGGATGGTACCCAAGGTAAATCGTTGGCCCTGATTATGGGGTCTAACGTGGTGGGGACATCGAGTGAGTTCCCGACCTATCCATGAAGGTGGTAGCCTCATCAATTTTCCATATCATGATGTTCCCCCGCAATGGGAAGGTCATCACCCTTAACCAACAAAACTACTATGACCTGCATACCAACACAAACCTAGATAACGTCCTACCCACCATACGATCTGCTAATTCCCTAATATGTTGACATTGGTCTAGGAATTTACAACGATTTCAACTTGCTAGGGGCATATTCAGGACCTCCACCTGAAATCCCCACATCTACAAATGGTATCATGCACACTATCTTCACCTCTGGATATAATTCACAATCCCCCTTAGTATCAACATTGACCCTACCTACAATCTGTGGCACTAATAAGACCTTAACCTCATCAGTTCCACTTATATTTCATATCCCTTGTATCCCCCCATAAGAGAACAAGGAACGTTTGTAATGGACCAAATCACACTACCCAAGCTCACTTTTGGAATACCCGTATGTTACTTAATTCCATCTTACCTCGAGATAGCTCAAAACCCCTTATCCCATTATGATTTAATCTTGGTATTGTTAATTTTTCTAAGCAACTTCGAGAGGGGACACCTGGTCCAGGACCACGGTGTGGACTCAACCTAGAGTTGAGTGATAATTCTGTTGAATGATGATATCTGGTCCTTGACCATGATATGGACCCAGCTCTTCCCTGGGGGGACTCAACCTTGTGTTGAGTGACCATTCTGTTGAATGGTAGACATCTGGTCTGGGACCATGATGTGGACTAGTCTAGTATTGGTAGACTCATCTTAGTTCTGAGTAGCCATTCTTTTGAATGGAGGTACCTGGCTAGTTACCAGGACTCAGCCTGAGGATGAGAGTCATTCTCTTAGAGAATGGAGGCACTTGGTCTATTACAAAGTATTTGACCTAGTGTCAAATTATGCAGCCTATGGCTGAGGCACCTGGTCTGTTATCAAGAAGGCACTATAAGCCCTAGACTGGGTCTAGGCATGTGTGAACTCTATCCCTTGATCAATGGGCTTTGCGATCTTCTCCAAGGCTTAGCTACCCTTGATTAAGACACCTTAGTACCCAATCTTGGTGTCACGTAAAGTGTGAGATAAAAGCATTAGTAATTCTCTTGGTTTATGATGATGTACTTTGAGTGGTGATGAAAGACCACAGGGGCAATTAAAGAATACTAAAGCAAAAGTGAAAATTACATTAAGACCCTTAGTACCACTAAGGTGTAAAAGGGAAAGTGAAAAAAGAACTTTAGTACCACTAAAGGCAAAAGTCAAAATTAGAAAAGAATAAAATATTATTATTTTGAGATTTCTAATTTTGGTTCACTTACATGTGACTCAAAGGATATAAAAGAAGATCATTCCATTTCATTTCTACACACACTTGCTCTCACAGGTACAACTGATCAAACAGAAGATCTCACAGGTTTTGAAAAAGAAGGTGCTTATGATTATGCCCTAGCATGGATGAGTCTAGATAGGGAATCATCATCATTAGTGTGAAGACAAACCCTAGGATAGGGTTTCAAACAATTACAAGTTCCTCTTTAGTTTTTTTGGTTAGGGTTTCTACCCTAACCCTTCTTATTTATCGTTGGGAAGCCACTTTCAGTCACCTTCATATCTGGGTAGCCACCTTCACTCATGGACAACTTCTCAACACTTATGGGCAACAGATTTTATCCTTGGGAAGGGTTCCCTCCTCACGGGAAGCTCTATTGCTGCCCACAAACAGCTAGCAATAGGCTCAGGGAAGCCTATGTGTGCTCTCGAGCTGTTAGCAGCAAGCTCGAGTTTCCTGCAAAGAGCCACGGGATGCTAACAATAGACCCAAAAGGCCTTCGAGCAGGCTCTAGGGCCTCCGCCTAGCAGACAAAGGTCTGCTTACCTCTATCGATAGTAGCAGAGGGCCCGATCATAGGCTCGAGCTGCCCAAAACAGAACCCGGGAAGGCTGATAAGCCCCAAGGGAAGGTAGATCAACCATTCAGGAAGATCTGAGCTGAACATAAGGTCTGGGCAGAGGCAGAAAATATCTGGGTAGAGGAAGAAAGTATCCGGCCAGGGGAAGAAGAGATTCGGGAAGGTCTTATCAGGTTTCGGGAAGGCTCTTCATATTTTGGGAAGGATTGATCAGATCCGGGCAGATATGAATATTTGAATAGCTAGGGCTTGAAGCCCTAGTTTGGTTTTTCTATGGAAATTTTGATCTTCTCTGTAATTGTGGTTTAACCTTGTTGGGGTTTGTGGAAATTTTTGAAGAATTTCAGTCATCTCATTTACGAGATGAATTAATAATGCTTTTGGAGTTTTTGTCCTTTAAAGGTTTCCCCCAGTGAAAATTCTTGTGTTCAATGTTTTGATGTGATTGATGTTGTTTACTTCACTTGTCATTTATTTAAGTTAGTCTGCAAATTTTAAATTATTCATACTAATGCTAAAATTCAACAGGTATCACCTAGACACATGTCATCAAGACCTTGTACTGAGGAAATAACACCCATAACCCAACTATCATTGGTTATCACTAAACCCAACATTTGGGTCACAAAGAAAGGGAACTTAAAAGCACCTTTGGTATTAAGTATTACACCTGCACCTAGAGTCAACCCACCTTGTGCTTTGTGTGGGTAGCAAGGGCATGCCACTAACATGTTCACCACTTTGTTGGTGCTTAGGAATTTACTTAACACCTTGGTCTGACTCATTCTGCTAACACTTCAGAAGGGGGCATGCCAACTGTGTTAGCTAGCCCCAACAATAAGAACAAGACTAAGACATTTAGCACTAATCATGCATGCACGTTATGTTCTCAGTTTGGGAATTATACCCACCAATATCCTAAACTATCTTGGTTCAGAGACGCATTAAAGACCATTCATCTCACACACGCTATGGTTGAAATACCTCTGCCTGATCGTTAGAAAATGACCTCCACATGATTGTTAGAAAATGACCACCATTAATATTTTCACTACATTAGTGCCAACACTAGGGGCACCAACAAAAGAGGTCCCAACACCACCAACATAGTCGCATGAAGTGAAACCTGATAGGTGTTCATCATGTGGGAAACATACCCATATGATCTCAAGTAGATTTGACACCATTATACCTGACTGTGCCACTCGACCACTAAGCCTGACGCATGAGATTAACCACCTCTGAGGCACTCATCTATGTATATCATGTGGATGATTAACACTCTATCGATTCATTGCCCCATCCTACATGCAAAATGAGCACTCCGCCTTAAGCAAATGCGGCTTGAGGACCACCCTCCTCCCCTTAGGGCATATCTACTTTCATTTCTTGTATAGGAAGTAGCCCCTCAACCGAATATCATTGATTATGGTAACATAATCAACATGCCATCATTATCAGGTTTATGCACTAGTGATGACACATCGTCATCTTCATCATAGGAAGAGTGCAACCCACCACCAAGATTATTCTTGATCATGGATGCTGACCACAATCCACCAAACAAACCTTAGACATCAAAATAACTCAGACATGTGTTGGGTATCATTTAGAGATGTAGAATGCAACCTCACCACTAAGTTGTATCTAACAAAAATCTCCCCCACAAGTCAATTGACTTGGGATACCTCTTGGATGCACAAACATTATATCCTTAGGTAAGTTGCATCAATTTCCAACGCTAGTAGTCTCTAATGCAAGTAGGTGACGTCGTCTTTTGTTAAAGAAATGTAAATATGAAAGATATTCTATTTTTTATTATTTTATTATTACCCCTTTCAAAGATGTTGTTCCTCCAATTCGGGATGTTATTGTTGTATTTGATCATGTAATGTCTTGAGGTAAAACCTCCGTTGTAAGTCACGTTAGAAGTACCCATGAAAGTATTATTAAAATGTATTTTTGATTCTTCCAAGGAAATTTGTCCCTGGCAGCAAGGAGAAGTCAGCCCTGTTGGGTTATTAGGCCTCTTAGATAATAAGTATACAAAGGAGAGGCGCCTCCCTCATTTGGACATGGTGAGCACTCAAGCAAGTTCACTATAGGGAATATAAACAATCCATCTGAGGAGGAGGAAGTTGCCTAGTCTTATTTCTTGGGTCTTACATTGTATTTGTTTGAAATCTATATTGATGAAGTTCTACTGATTTTTCTTCCCCACGAGGCTTACCCAGGATAAATCTTTGTGTTCTCTTTTGTTGTGCTTGTTATTATTTTAGTGATAATTTTGTTTTGGCATAACGACTTTTAAAATCTTAACATGGTGTCAGAGGCAACCTGAAAGAAGACATTGTGCAACAATGTTTACGTGGTTCAACAAGCTAGGGCTCACTATTCCAGACACCTCCCTCCATAGATCAGTTAAAAAGAAGGACTATTCAATTCGCCCTAGGAGGGAACATATTTCTATCAAAGCAATTTTTAATTTCATGGATTTCCATTTTTTTACCTATCATCACTACCGGGAGAAACTAGGGAATCATATTTTTCAAGGTTCCGTCCACAGATTCCAAAAACGCAAGATATAGTTTATATATCCTTGGGGAGGTGCATATTTTCCTCCAATCATTTTTGCAAGTGAGCAGAGTTGGAAAATTAGGGTTTTCTACTCAAACCTTAGGTCATCCTGAAGTAGATTCCATAAGCAGTCCTCAAATGGGTAGGTTATATATCCTATATTTCCATTTGAGTTTGTCATTCATTAAATATGACAATCAGTTCCAAGCGTTAATGAAAATCTCGAGGGAGCATAGAACTTCAGAGAATGGAAGTATAGAGTTATGTTCATCCTTGAAGAACATGACCTGGAAGGATACATCAAAGATTAGGTCAAGGAAACAAAGGGAGATGAGGCAAAGGACAAGCACAAGAAGGATATGATCAAAGCCAAGAGGATCATATATGATTCTATCAAGGATCATTTGATCCCCCGAGTATCTTCAAAGAATAATCCAAAGGAATATTTGATGCACTGACAAGTCTATTTGAAGGGAAGAACAACAATAGAAGAATGATCTTTAGAAACCAACTCAAGGATGTGAAGATAGAAAAGGCAAAAACTATGCAATCATTCTTATCAAGAGTATCTCAGATCAAAGAACAGTTAGAAGAGATTGGTGACATGGTGGAAGAAGTGAAATTTCTGATGACCACCCTAAATGGTATTCCAAAATAATGGGGTTCCTTCATTAGATGAACATGTGCTAGAAGAAAGCTAACCAAGTTCAACAAACTATGTAAAGAATGTGTACAAGAAGAATGAAGGATATAAAATAGAGAAGAGAAGCTAAATGATAATGAATATTAATCTCTAGCTGCTCATGCAAAGAATGGAAGAAACAAAAGGAAGAATCAAGGATCACCTCCCAGAAGACCACAAGACTTGAAAATAGGTAAGAGACCTAGAAAGGATTAGTCATCCTTTGAATTTTATGCATGTCATAAGATGTGACACATTGCTAGAAATTGTCCTCTTAATAAATATCAATTCAAGAAGAAGAACCAAAAGTACCATGCCCACGCAACTGAAGAAAATGAATTAGACGAAGAAAGGGATAGAGAAAATGAAGACTCGAGTGAAGAGTATATCCTAATTTCAGCTCTCACGGGATCAAACTCTCATGGAAGTGACACTTGGATTATAGATAGTGGTGCTTCCAAACATATGAAAGGTCACAAAAATTCTCTCTCATGTCTTACCCAAAAATACTATTTAGAAAAGGTACAACTTGGAGATGATTACCAATACCCCATCAAATGAATGGGAGAATCCTCTTACAAGCTAAAATCCAGAAAGTCCATGAAGATGAAATAAGTCTTACATGTTCCAGGCTTGAAGAGGAATCTTCTTTCTATTTCATCTCTAGATAAGAAACGTTATAGAGTTACCTTTGTATATGGTGTAGTTCTTTTGTGGACCAAAGTAAAGACAATAAATGATGCAAATGTAATTGGTGTTGAAGAAGGGGAACTCTTCAAATTAAAGGGGCACACAAATTCAACTCTTACAGCTAGTACCATCAATCCATGTGAACTTTGGCATAGAATACTTGCTCACATGAACAAAAAATCATTGCCAATTGTGAGAAAGGTAGTGACATGTTTACCAGATAACTAGATCAATCATAAAGGAGTATGCAAAGGATGTGTGCAAGGAAATAACACCAAGAACCCATTCTAAAGCAATAATATCAAATCAAAAGGGATCTTGGATATTGTCCACTCAAATGTGTGCATACCAATGTTACCTAATTCCTTGAGAAGGTATGTTTATTATATATTTTCTTATCGATGACTACTCTCGTAAGACTTGAATATATTTTTTGAAAGGAAAATATGAAGTATTTGAAAAGTTCAATAAATTCAAGGCTCTTGTGGAGAATCTATCCAAAAAGAAGATCAATACCTTGAGATCAGATAATGGAGGAGAATTCACTTCAAATGAATTCAAGGAATTCTGTAAGGAATATGGGATTAAGAGGGATCTTACCACACCCTATAATCCTCAAAAGAATGGAGTGGTATAAATAAAGAATAGATCTATCATGGAAGTAGTAGAAGCAATAATTCATTATCAAGATCTAATTATGCACCTATGGTATGAAGCAACAAGGACTGCAGTTTATGTACATGACAGAATATCCCACAATTCTCTTGGGAACAAAAATTCAGAAGAGATGTTCACTGGTGAAAATCCTGAAGTCAGTCACTTGAATATATTTGGTTGTCCTATGTACTTACATATTCCTAAGGAGAAATGATCAAAATTGGACCCTCAGGGAAATAAGGGAATATTTGTTGGATACAATGACTAGTTAAAATCCTATAGAATCTAAATTCTAGGTTTTTGTCAAATCGAGATCAACATATATGTCACATTTGATGAAGATGCATATTTCACCAAATCTAGAAAGAACTATGTAGATGAAGTTTATTAAGAAGAGTAGGAACCTCCTAGAACTTCAGAAGCTACTAGAATACCAGTTAGAGATATCGAAGAAGAACTTATACCAAAATATCATAACATGGAAGAACCCTAAGGACCCATGGAGACAACCCATGAGATGATTTCAACAAAAATAATACCATCTAGGCTGGTGATATAATCTAAGAAGAAGAAATATTTGGTGCACCAGAAGGAAGCAAGAGATCAAGAGTCTACTCCAACTATGTGGCATTAATGTGGAACCTTGTTGATGGAGAACCCACATGTTTTGAAGAAGCCTTAAAGAATAAGGAATGGATTGATTCCATGATTGAATAATACCAATCTATAATAAAGAATGATGGTTAGGATGTGGTGCCAAGACCGAAGGACAAGTCAGTTGTTTCTTCAAAATGGATTTTCAAGACAAAGCATTCAACAGATGGAAGTATTGAAAAGTTCAAAGCAAGATTTATCACACAAGGATTTTCACAAAAGGAAGGAATTGATTATGAAGAAACCTTTGCACCGGTAGAAAGATATACTTCAATCAAAACTATCCTTTCCTTGGTATCCAATATGAAATGGAAGCTACATCAAATGGAGGTAAAAACAACCTTCCTAAATGGTATCGTAGAAGAAAAATTATATATTGAACAACCACTAGGTTTTGAGACACATGACAAAAAGACATATGTATCCTTGACTCAAAAAGGAGGGTTAACCTTGACTCAGTTGTGGGCACTGTTTCCCCGAATTACAATGGAGGGTTAACCTCAATGAATTTACATGACTCAATTACATTATAAATACTTCCCAGAATAAACATCGGGGTACACTATATAGGATATACAAGTGAATACATTCCGAAGTTACAAATACATCAACACTCCCTCTTAACTAGGAAGGTATTCTCTCGACACAATTTATCGGAGCAAGTCTTCTTCTCTGTATCATCTGGATCATCATCAAATCATCTTCATCTTCAATTCATCTTCATCGTCAAGTCATCTTCATTGTCAATTCATCTTCATCAAGCCTGGATCATCACTTGATCTGGATCATCACTGGATCATCATCATCATCATTGCTTCTGCTATCTCAATCAAATGGTGCTATCTCTTCATTCTTCTCGTCACAGGAAGTTCTACAGAGTCGACCCTTTTTCATGTTGGTTGTAGGCCTAGCCTCTAGGTAGGTCTTCATCTTATTCAACACTTATATCTGACCATGAGAGGAACACATCAAAGAACCATGTCAGAATGGCCCACCCAACACTTACATATTTTATTCTCAAAGAATGGCTCTCAGCTCTAGGCTGAGTGTGAGTCCCAAACTGAAACAAATTCCTGGTAACTGACCAGGTGCCTCCATTCTCCCAGAGAATGGCCTCTCAGCACTAAGCTAAGATTTAGTCCCAAATTGAATCAATTTCCTGGTAACTGACCAGGTGCCTCCATTCTCCCAGAGAATGGATTCTCAGTACTAAGCTAAGCTTCAGTCCCAGATTGAATCAATTTCTTGGTAACTGACCAGGTGCCTCCATTCTCCCAGAGAATGGGTTCTGTAGGTCTTCATCATCTTTGGCCATACTGTGGAATCCTCAAGACTGATTACGTGTGTCAACAAAACCTTGAAATAACATCCTAGCACAAACTATAGGATATTCAAGTATATTTTACATGTGACTATCACAAAACCTTGAAAGAGCATCCTAGCTCAGAATATAGGATCTCCCAGGATATTTTCTATGTGACTACCACCACAAAACCTCGAAAGAGCATCCTAGCATAGACTATAGGATCTCCGAGGATCTTTTCTATGTGGTCAGGAAAAACCTTAAAAGTGTGTCTTGCAACTTGCAAGAACTCTAAAGAGAAACCCAGGACTTTTACGAGCACATATCTCAACCTATCGGATCTCCAGGGATGATTACATGCCTCTAGTAGAAAAACCTTGAAAGAGCATCCTAACACAGACTATAGGAACTCCCAGGATCTTTTCTTTTCTACATGTAGCAAAACCTCTAAAGAGCATCCTAGCACAAACTATAGGATCTCCTACAATATTTTCTATGCTACCTGCACAACCTGTCCACGACCAACCTGTAGCAAAACCTCGAAAGAGCATCAGAGCACAGACTATTGGATATCTTAGGATATTTTACATGCTATCTATACAATCTATCCACGGAGTATCATCCTGATACTCATCACAGAATCATCATGATGCATATCATCATCATATGATCATCTTGATCATCATCATAGAAGAAACCGAAGCATCATCCTGATGCTCATCACATAGCGCTTACATCCACAGCCATGGGAAGGATCCTCCTACCATTCTTGGAATGGCTCCTGCAAATGTGTCCCATCACTTCTTCCTCGAAGTATCTTCTATCTGAAGAACACCAAGCCTCTCTTTGAAGTACTCAAACTTCACCCTGGATAGTGGTTTGGTCAACACATCTGCCATCTGCTCGTCCGTTGCAACATACTAGAGCTTCACTGCTCCTCTCTGCACCATATCCCTGATATAGTGATATTTTATCTCGATGTGCTTCGACCTGTCGTGGAACACCGGGTTCTCAGACAACTTCACACAACTCTAGTTGTCATGGAATATACAGGTAGCATCCAACGAGAGATCAAATAACTTAGACAGTAGCTTCCTGAGCCATACTACCTCACAACTAGCTGAACAAGCTGCAATGTACTCTGCTTTGGCTGTACTCAGTGCTACGCAGGATTGCTTCCTTCTAAACCAAGGGATCACACCTGATCCCATACTGAAGCAACACCCCGAGGTGCTCTTTCTATCTGCACCATTTCCTGCCCAATATGAATCAACATAACCTTCTAGGTTAAACTTTTGATTCGCATCATACTTGAGACCATAATCAATCGCACCCTTCAGGTACCTCATAATATGCTTTACAACAATCAAGTGAACATTTTTAGGATCTATCTGAGACTGGCTCAAGGTGTTTCCTGCAAATAAAATATCTGGTCTCGTGTTTGTCAGGTACATCAAGGACCCTGTAGAAGGGATTTCTCCCTTACTACAGGGCAGGAATGTCTACCTTCTGTCTATAGGACAGAAGGATAGGGTTCCTGATGGTAATGCAAGAAAAACAAAACTGGAATGAAGCAAAGAACAGAAAGGAAAGAGATGGAAACCCTGAACACAAGGTTAGACTCCAGAACCATGCATACACTTGTTAGAACATGAAATAAACTTGCAAGAAAACTGAGTTAGACAAAAACTAAAATAAAAATGACATTAAAGAAAATATTATACCTCTTGGTGGAAATGGGCCACTATGCCCTAGCTTGGAGAAGCACCTCTCTCTTGGTAATGGGGGAGCTATGGCTCAAAGGGAAAATGGATGAGAGGGAGTGTGGGTGGCTTGAGAGGAAAATGGTCTCAGGGTATCCACTCGGGCAACATAATAGTATGCAAGGGAGGAATGTTTTGAGAGTGACCCCCACCCCTCTATTTATAGATTTTTTAGGGTTCTAAGCCCCTGGTCAGGGCTTTAGCCCCTTTTTTGGGCTTTTAGCCCCTTTTGCTCAATCTTTAGCTCCTTTTATGGTTTTAGGCTCCTTTGAGAGTTTTAGCCCCTTTTTGGAGGCTTTAGCCCATATGAGAGCTATTTAGGCTCTTTTTAGGGGTTTTAAAGCCCTTTTTCCTGTTTTTAAGCCTTCTTGAGGGTGTGGGGGTCAAATGGGGCCGTGTATGGGTGTCCTTGGGTGGTGTAGGCCATGTAGAGTTGAGTGAGCGATTTTTTGGGTTAACAGATTGCCCCTTGATGTGTGAGGGAAGGAGCTCATTGTATGGGTGACGGACATCATAGGATTTTCTGCGGAGAGGTGGTGCTTCCGGGGCTAGGGCATGGTGGCTTTTGGTTTTTGTATTAATATGGTTCCCATCAATGGGTGAGATGCAAATAATGTGTGACATGTATATGGACGAGGCAGGCATCCCCATGCTTGTATCAATGTCAAAAGAATAATGTGATCTATGCTCTATAATACAAGAGCCGATCATGTACAATTGATGATACATAATGGTTGCCTCAATGAGAGGCTAAATACAATACTGATACGAAGAACTTCTACATTGGACCCATGAAATTCTCATGGAATTCTATATCTTCATGGCTGATAGCCTGCTGGATCTGGAATGGTACATAGTTGTATAGACTCACTGATGGGGAGTCAGAGTCTCTGTGGTACAAGTATGTTGTATCAATCATAAATCTATATAGAAGTACTGCTAGGGCTTCTGAACACTGTCTGCAATGCAACCTGAAAATCACAAGGGACATAAACCTGTTTAGGTCCCTTGAATAGACTCATCCATGTGTTAGAGTTAGGTGACATCCGGGGTCTTCGACCAAATATGGCACAGACCAATACCCTCTACGAATCTCAACAGTGCGATGATGTATTTAGAGTCGAGCATGTGAGAAAAAACCATCCCAAGAAGCATTAAGGACTCCTCTCAAGTGGTCTAAGGAACTCATCAATGAGGTTAATGAAACCAAGATACAGGGACCTCTAGGTCTATCCTCTAGAATATGTATGTCGTCGTCAACAGAGGGAGACCTGCCCTAGGTCAAAGAAATGGTGTTTCCTTGACCAGAAGCGTGAGGGAGAGAACTGAAAGATGTGAGACAAGCTGAGGAATGACCCACTGAATGGGGGGGGGGAGGGAAAGAGTTGAACAGGGGCAGAGGGAGTGTAGTAGACTCAAACTTCCTTTGTTCATAGTATGACGGCAGGGCAGACTAGGAAGCAAATGAAACTGACTCATGGGAATGGGATCATAGCTGTAATACTGGGAATGTCACTGCAGACGGGAAATACTTGGGGGAGGTAGACACTTTTGATATTGATAGGATCCAAGGAAGACACATTGTAGAGTACTTTGAACAAAGGCGACCCACAGTGGGAATGCTGCCAAATTATTATATGTGGGTTGGTGTCTAGAGACACCATTGTGGTACGATCTCATGGATTTTTGGCGAGCCCAAGAAAGTAAATGCTCGATGGTGCTTTCAATTTTAGAGAGTCTAAAAGCACGAAGAAGACAACAGTGGGGGCTCTTTTTCATTGGTAGTCTCCTGTGCCCGAAAAATGATAAAAGTATACATAGGAGAGCTCACCCATCCTATAGGGGATGAGAGACTTCTTTACCATTGGTAGTTCGATTAGGCCGGAAAAGGTTAAACCTATACTGACTGAACGGTCATTCAGATACCTTTACGAGCATGAACGAAACCAAGTTTGCTCGGCAATATTTTCTTGCTGAGAAGTCTGGAAAAGAGCTTAACAACAACCCGTGGTGAGATTTTTCGTAAAGTTCGGTCCCTTTGCTCGAGAAAGCATATAAGTATGCAGAGGGGAACGGTCTTGGCTTGAATGTCCCAAGGTGGTCCTTTTCATTTGATGGTATACATAGTCCGCAAAAGGATATAAGCAAGACGATGTAGATTCCCTTTCCTATACTTTAACGAGCGGGAAAGGAAGCCATTGCGATCGACAATATTTTCATTCTTTTAGGATTCAAAAAAGAGCTTAAAAGATACTCTAGTATGGTCAACCGATTGCGGTGTCACAGGCGGTGCCCCATATCGGGACAGTGGACAGTGGTCCAAAGGTCATCCATGTAGTATGGATGGAGCAGGTGACTCTCAAACATACCAATATATGCATGGGATAGATCGCGGTAGAGGCACGCGAGTTGGTGCAGCAGAGGCATGCAAAACGAGGTGGCTCTCAGACAGAGGTCAGGAGAGTTGTGTGTGAATTGTGGTGGATGAACTTGACTACATGTGGTGTGAGTGCAAGTCCAAAGGAAATTTTATGCCAAATACATGCAAAGGAAATGATCCATCTTTCGAACGATGGTCTGGATATCCGCATAAGGTGTGGTGGACGGAGTAGACAACTATGTGTTAAAAATAAAAATGATGTTCCTTGACGAGCGGTGGATCGAGAACCCGCATGTGTAGCGGTAGGAAAGTGTGATGCAAGTACAGGTCCGAAGACACTTGAATCATGATGAGGTGGCTCGTAAATCGAGGTAACTTCCCGGGAGCGGTCCCGAAATTTGTTTGTTAAACATGAGACGATGGTCTCATAAGAAGAATAGATGGCAGAAATTTGAGTTCGGAGGTGTGAGAGGTGTCTTGAACAAGCTCCGAGTGACTATGATTTAGCAGCTAAAGGTGCTGCCCCTAGTTCTGTGATGCATAGGGGAAAAATAAACCAAATGGGGGCCTATGGGTACGGAGCTAGATCACCATACAATGTGAAATTCTCATGGTGGTATGCAAATTGATTGGACCTCCAAGACAGGTCTAGGGACCTGATGGTATGCTAACATAGTGGTAGCTAGTTCATGCATGCGACATACTGTGTGCATGTGAAGATGTGGTGCCGTACCCTGTAGTGGGCTATCCTTATGCATAGAACTATTACTGGAGGGGGGATATAACTTGTTGTAAAAACGGTGCAAAACAAAAAAGGAAAAAACTACGCTATAAGGGACTCATAGTGGTTATATCAGGCATAGACTCTCTTGAGGTGGAGCCCATTGCGCGGCTTCTTCAAGAGTCATCCCTCTGAGTCAGTGAAGAGGTATGCCCCCTTGCCGAGATGAAGGTCATTGGCAAGGCGAGGTGATGGAATCTGGTATTTTATGGGAAGAACCAATTCCACACTATGGTTTAAAGGGAATGGGGTAAAACAGGAGGCAGTCTTACATATCTCTCCATTATCGCTTATGTGGTGTTGGGATAGATCAGGTGGATCTTCCACGGCCAACGAGACGGAAGGGAAACTAGTGCTAGTGATCATGTAAATGGTATTGGTTGTGGTTTTTGTGGCCTTTCCCCCAGTCTCTATTGGAGGAAGAGGGGAAGGCCTGGAGACCGGAGGAGTCTTTGATGGACCTGGAGGTAGGTGAAACATCATCTCAACTGGATGGACATGAGTCAACACATCCTGGTGCCTTAGAGGTACGGTAGGTGGTTCAAGGTACCACATATGATCTCCTAATGTGAAATCCTATAGATTGCGGGTTGCCAAGACAGACTTACTCACGATCCCGGATGATAGGAAAAGGAAAAGGAAAAGAAAAAGGAAAAGGATCATGTTGATCTGGAATGAACGCCACTGTTTCCCTGGTAACTGAGGTTGAGGTTGCAGCTGCGGATGGAGCTGCGGTTGTGAAAACAATGGAAGAGACATGTCTAATGGACCGTTGGTGGTGGTGGAGACAAGAGGGTCTACAGAACTGGACATCATGTAGATGGACATGGTGTCTGAAGAAGGAGGTGGGGGGTGAACTTCTTCGATCAAAGTGATCTCAGATTCAAGGGAATGTTTTCGAAGGTTGGCTAGAGCCATTCGGAACTTGGACAAGTCTTAGCAGTGGTGAGAATAGTGTCCATACAAACCACAGAGGGTGCAAGCATGGTTTGTTCTTAATGACTTGTTTCTCACTATTGGCCTGCTTGGAAGTTCAACCATGGGGAGGTTTTTTGTTGTATCCATGTCATCCAAATGTGCACAGATTATGAGAATCTCAGGGTAGTTTTGAGTTGGATGGCTCTGTTCTTCGCAGATGCCGCAAGGTAGGATCTGTCGAGGTTCAGTAATAGCTTTCACATTTTTTCCCCTGGCCCTTTTTGGGTGGGGCAGTGCGGGTGTGGGTGCTGTGGTTGGTTTTTGTGAGCTAGGTGGAGGATGAGATTCAACCACAATGGGTTGCACAGGGATTAAGACTACCTGGGGCATTGGTGGTTGAGCCGGTGGATCAAGATACCACACGGGAATTCCCAATGTAAAGTTGGGTAAGTTTAAGGTGGCCATTATTGGCTTGCTCATGACACCAGGTGGGGGAAAGAGGAAGGGAATTGTGTGGACTGGGGAGGAGCCCAGATAAATCCCTGATGGTTGCATGTGGGGGTGAGGTTGTGGTGGCGGCTGAGTGTAATGCTACGGATGATGTTGCGGTTGCGAACGGTGTTGTGGTTACGGTTGGGGCTGTGACTGCGGTTTTTGTTTGGGTGCAAAGGTGTTGGATGAGAGCATGCACAAGTCCGCAGTCTCATTTGGTGTCAGTGGTGGTGACACTGAGGGGAAAGAAGCTATCATGGTGGTATCAGCAAACAACCCAGGGCCCACATTCAACAATGGGGAGACTGGTATGTTGTCAACCATGCTGTTGACCGCAGGNGTGTGGTCAGCCCTTGCGGATCAATGGTGTTTATCGTAGGGATAACGTTGGTAGGTGTCGTTAGCCCTTGTGGATCGTGATAAGTCAGTTGGTCAACCGTCACGATTTTCCCTTCATGGGGGAACATCATGAGATGGAAGACAGTTGATGCTACGACTATCATGGCGTACATATAACTTCTTTCAAGGAGAAGGTTATAGTCCAATTGAGCATTGAAAACCTCTATGTCAATTGGTACTGTCTTCTTGGCTAATGTGATGGGGATGTGGGGGAGGATTCCTTGGGCTTTGGTGGGATGGCCATCATAAGCACACAGAGTTATGGAGGATGGTTGCAAAATTGGGGAGCCAATTTTTTGCCAGACTAGGGTAGACATAACGCACATGGATGCCCCCTCATCCACTATGCACCGGTGCACGACCAAATTCTGGATAGATACCAGGATTTGAAAGGCAATGGTTGATGGCATCCGTGGTTCTCCATTCTCTGTGTCGAATGTGATCAACTTGGAGTCAGAGGGATCCATGGCACCAAGGGTGGCTAGTAAGGATTTCTGTTGCGTTGGGAAAGTTTTGAGTACCTCAAGAGCGGACATGGTGGTAGGTGTTTGGGCCAAACCATCCACTATGTTGCAGTTGACAGCAGCTCTAGCCGTGGTGTTGTTGGCAACCTGACGTATGGGGAGGCGCAAAAAAGGGGGTAACTGAAGAGGTGCATTGACTATTTTAGACGTAGATGTCGCTAATGTGTCAGTGGGTTCAGTGTTGGTTCCATACTGATTTCGTTTGGTTTGTAGATTGACCTCTTTTGTTGTCATAGCTAGCAGGTGGTGGACACCTGTTTCTGCCGTGGGAGGTGTCCCTAGAGCATTGGGATTGGGTTGGGGAGGGGGTGTGGTTTCCACCAATCCTTGGACTGGTAATGGGTTTTGGAGCACGATAGGAGGAGGTCCTTGTGGTGCAGGGTTGGGTTGGGCTTGATCCATTGTATTGGTGGCATGTTGAAGCTCATTTCTAATGACTTGTTTAGCGCGACCCATGAAGGGGCACTCAAATGTGTAGTGCCCATAGACCTCGCATAATGTGCATGGTTTGTTTATCCACAACAGAGCATTGCATCTCGGTGCATTTGGTCACTGAGGATTTTGGGCTGGCTGGTTCGCCATGGCATTGTTGGGAGGATTTGGTTGTTGACCACCTCCTTGCGGTTGATTGTTTCCTTAGTTCCGAGGTCAGTTATTCCTGGCTTTCCTTTGTTGTTTATTGGGGGCTGGCTGGTTGGGATGATTTTGTTGTGCAAACACCTGTCCCAATGGAGCAGGTGGAGCAGGGGTGGGGGCTTGAACAGCTTGCACCGGTGGTGCATAGTATATTTGTGTGGATTCCAATGCCACAAATGTGGGAATTTGTCCCACGTATTGTTGTGTTGGCCAAACCAAGGCCTGGGCCTGTTGCAGTGGTGTAGGTTGTGCATAAGAAGTCATGGCTTCGGACTAGGACATCATTCTTGTGTAGTCCAGAGTTTGGATTTGGTAAGCAACACTATGAGTGTTTCTTGGTTGTGGTGGTATTATAGGTGGTGTCAGACGGTGCTGCTGTGGTTGGTGAGAGATAGAACCTATGATGCCATCTGCAGCATGGGATGCCCCCGGTGCATCCCGGTAGGAGGTGCCTGCACGGGGAGCATCTGGAATGATGGTGTAAAGGTATCTAGACTATGCATAGATCAGATCAAACTACTGGGATTTCAAGATGGCCTCCTCTTCGGATTGGGGAGGTTCGGATGCTACGTCCTTCACTATAGGTGGAAGCAAGGTTTTAAGGAACCAATCCAAGAAGATCCTGTCATCAAGTTGGATCTTACACAAACTACGGCGTCGCCGCCACTCATGGATGTGGTCGGTTATGTGGGTCGCAATATTCTGGTGGTAAGATAACAAGATCTCCACCCCTTCGTCATATTTGACAGGGAGTTGGAAATATTGCAGCAATATGAAAGCCAGGGAGTTGAAATTCAGATACTTGGCTTGTGGTAGCTCAATGTACCACTTGGCTACAACACCTGTGAGGGTGCATTGGAATATTATTATCTTGATCGAATCATCTATGATATTGTTTGACGAACACCATAGATGAAACATCATGATTTGGTTTTGGGGGCACTCCCCTGCCTTCCCTTCAAACTTGGGTATGTCTGAGGGAGGTTTGGTTGGCATGGGAGGCCAGTAAGTCTGATGGCGGATAGGGTCATTTGTTAACCAAGCCAAATCAGGCAAGTTGACATGTGCCATGAAAGGAAGTTTTGACCCCAGGTTGATGTGAGATGGGGCAGCCATGGTGGTGGGGTTTGTAGGTACATGATGCACCTGCATAGCTGGGTGTACTTGTGGTACAATTGTGGATGGGCTAGTGCCCCCAAGTGTGGTGGGAGGTACAGTGTGGGTGGAAGGGACACTGCCCCCATGTATGATAGGAGGGGCAGTGTAGGTGGAAGGGCCACTGTCCGCATGTGTTGCAGGTGGTACAGCTTGATTGGTTAATATGGGTGGTGGTAGCTGGCTTATGATGGTTTGAATAACCCTGTTGGGTCCACCAATAGGGTTGTTGGTGATATTTTGTGGTGTGGACATGGGTCCACTAGCAATTACTATGGCGGAAAATGGATCTGGGTTTGCACTAGCCATGGAGCTTGATGGTGTAGTGTGCAGATCTGGTTCAGACTGATATGAGTCTGAATCTGAATTAGAGGCTGTGTGGCTTTCTGATGGTGTGGAAGTTCGTCGAGAATGGTATCGACGATGTCATTTTAATGACCCGTATTGTGGTGGTTCGCCTCTTAGGTGTGAGGAAGAGCGTGAGGGATAAATCATGTCAGATTTGTATGTCAAAGTGGTGGTAATGATTTTTGGACCTCAGTTTTAATGGCTTCCTATTAGCTTCAGGTGGTCACTCGACCACCTGGACTGCCAGAAGACAACGCTTGTCTTTTTCCTTACAGGAGTGCTAGTCAAACAGTGGGGATTGTTGCCTGTTTCGCTTGGCAATTCCTCTTTGCGGCCAGCTACTTTGGGGTTCCCATGGTACTCCTCACAATGAGTTTCTCGGCTGAGCCCAAGTACTTTCCATGGTTAAGGCAGTCAGGGACTTATGTCCTTAAAGAATGCAGATGTTTAACTTAGTGTAAATTGTAAATTTTACTGGCTCACTCAGCATCATGAACTGAGTTGGGTTGATATATATGGTATCGTGTGTATGTCTTTTGTTTTTCTGTTATATTTGGTGGCTGCTTAAATGGTTTATGAATATTCCACAGAGTTCATAACATTGGGAATGAAATCAGTAAATAGTAATCAAATTTTTTTAGACATGTACCATTTGTGATCCTGAACTATGATATCCTGACTAGGTGACTACCTTGCACCTATATTTCTCTTCAACCAGGAGAGGGTGATGGGCTCTCAACACAATGGGACTAAGCCCATCCCTAGATCCACAAGTCACCCTTCGGATGCAAGGTTGGTCAACAGGGAGGACGTTGAGCTCAATGAGAAGCCCTCCTTCTCTACCCCCTCTACCTTCCAAGTCACCCATTTTTAGTGGCTTCGAAAAATAATAAGTGAAGTGCCTATTACTATACGAGCTTCACCCTTCGTCTTATCCCATAATACCCCAAAGGGTGATGATTGGGTAGAGGAGGAAGTGTTAGGAAAGATGTTGATTTTAAGTAGATTTTAATCAAGCTATGTTCATTAACCCATTAACCATTGATTTATACTTTGATTTACACATTCTGCAAATGAAATGAACAGAAACAGAAACAGAAATAGAAATAAAAATAGTTTGGATGGACAGAGGCGACTGAGCCGCACTGATAGTCCTTAACTTTTAAAAAATCAAACTCTGAGTGACAGACCGTACTTTTCGGGTAAAATGTGGCGAGGGGGTCGCCAAATTTTCCCAGAAACAGGTGAGGGGGTCGCTTCGAATTAGCAGACAGAAGCGGGCTGAGTTCTGGAAGGGGGTCGCACCTTTCGGGGCTAAATAGGTGACCTAGTCACACCTATGAGGCCAGAATGAGCGACCTGGTCCCCTCTCTAGGCTCGATAAGAGCGACTTGCTCTAGAAACTGAAATTTTTTTGGTCTCGAGTCAAATACGACTAACATTAACCTGTACTGTGGTCAAATGGACTTAGATTTGCCTTAAGGAGGCTCGACAGTAACTAGAAATGCAAATAAACAGGAATCTAAGCTAGATTTTAACAGAAAATTAAACTAGGGCAAAAAACAAAATTAAAAACTGAAACTTTGAAAAATAAACCCAGGGATCCTGTGGGATCGACCTGGTATGGTTTCCAGTTCTGTATTAGGGATTTCTCCCTTGCTATAAGGCAGGAATGGCTACCTTCTGTCTATAGGATGGAAGGATAGGGTTCTTGATGGTAATGCAAGAAAAACGAAACTGGAATGAAGCAAAGAATAGAAAGGAAAGATATGGAAACCTTGCACACAAGGTTAGACTCCAGAACCTTGCATACACTTGTTAGAACATGAAATAAACCTGGAAGCAAACGAGTTAGAAAAAAATTAAAATAAAAATGACATTAAACAAAATATTATACCTCTTGGTGGAAATGTGCCACCATGCTCTAGCTTGGAGAAGCACCTCTCTCTTGGCAATGGGGGAGCTATGGCTCAAAGGGAAAATGGATGAGAGGGAGTGTGGGTGGCTTGAGAGGCAAATGGTCTCAAGGCATCCACTCGGGCAGCATAATAGTATGCAAGGGAGGAATGTTTTGAGAGTGACCCCCACCCCTCTATTTATATCTTTTTTAGGGTTCTAAGCCCCTGGTCAGGGCTTTAGCCCCTTTTTTGGGATTTTACCCCCTTTCGCTCAATCTTTAGCTCCTTTTAGGGTTTTAGGCTCCTTTGAGGGGTTTTAGCCCCTTTTTGGAGGCTTTAGCTCCTATGAGAGCTATTTAGGCTCTTTTTAGGGGTTTTAAGCCCTTTTTCTTGTTTTTAAGCCTTCTTGAGGGTGTGGGGTCAAATGGGGTCATGTATGGGTGTCCTTGGGTGGTGTAGTCCATGTAGAGTTGGGTGAGGTATTTTTTGGGTTAACAGACCCAATCATCTGATGATACATCGTGGCATCAACCGACTCTGATGAAGCAACACTCAATAGCTTTAGGTTCGATGCCATAGGTGTGGTCATGGCCTTGCAGTCCATCATCTTGAACCTCTTTAGGATCTCTACTGCATACTTCCCTTGTCCCAGGGAGATTCCATCCGCATTCCGCCACACCTCCATGCCTAGAAATTAGTGCATCATATCCAAGTTCTTCATCTCGAACTCGGCAGCAAGTCTCCTTCTTGCAAATTTAATGAGTTCCTCTTTTTTGTCAGGAACAAGTCATCAACATATAACAGGAGCATCAATAGTCTTCCACCTTCAACCTTGAAGTAAAGGTTGGAATCCACTTTACTCTCAGTAAATACTAGAGTCATTAGTAATCTATCCATCCTGTTGTACCATGTCGAACCTTAGGATCTTCTGCAGTCACTCCCTCTGAAGTGGAGCATCATTCTCCCTCTGCCTTTCGTACTCTATGCATTGAAACATTCTGTACCGAAGTGACAAGTAGCTTCCTCTGCTACTAATATTCTATGTATCCATCTAGGGTCACTGGATACCAAGATCCTCTATCTTTGAAAGTGTTCTTCTCGCCCCCATCTGTGAGCTTGTCATCCTCTATAGGTTTTCATCTTCAACCTTGTAGCAAAGGTTAAGATCTTCATCACTCTAGCTGATCTTCAAGCTCCTCATGTATGTGTTATCCCATGGGTGCCTTCTGAGCTCATACACGGACTTCTTTCATTTACACACATGATTCTTCCTCTCATGTGTATTTCTAGTGTCTACAAATGTCTCTTCATAGTCTATGCCTTGTGCTACGAATCTTGCCTTGTATCCCATGATGTTAAAATCTACTGCATGATGGAACTATGAACTTCCCTTCAGCTCTCAATACTGCATCCTATACATCATTCTTCTTGAACTGGTCTTCCCTATCTTCTTGGCTACTTCTTCATAGCTGGAAGGTTCTGCATCAATGATGTCACTACATTCATCATATTATTCTTCATCTTGAACTGTCGTCACTTGTTCTTCGGAACAAGTCTCATCCTTCTTTGCTTGTAGGTGATTGTACGCGATATTTCCTACAAGTCAAATGCATTTGCATGGTTAGAAACATTTCATAAGGCATATTCATAGTGGCAAATTCTTATGCATAACTATGTGATCATGCAACTATTTTAGCAAATACAACATTCATCCATATCTCACGGAAACTTTTCTAGGTGCCTTCCATCTCTACCAAGACATCATTGAGATTGTGCACTAATCCAATATGTCAGCAAAGAGGTTTCATTCTAGATAAGTAGTAATGGAGAGTTAGATATGATTGGATAGAAATATATACCTCTTCAAGGTGATGTGTCCAATGTACTCCTTTTCTGAAAACAATGGAGGTAATCTCTCAGAGTAGGAAGCCCTAGTTTACTAATTTCTTCTGCAGAAATGCCTGATATTTTTTATGTAGTATATCCAAAATTAATACTCCTCCGTGTCATATATTTCTTTCCAAGGTATCCTTGTCTTTCCTTGCTTCAACACCATAGGTTTCATCAGAATTTGTTTCACCAATTCGAACTTATGATCATTTTCCCAAGGTGACCTGTTTCAGGAATTTTCAGCATATCGAAGTTTTACAAACTTCCACGTGTCACTATTTCATCTTCGGGGTCTGAAAATTTTACCACAAAAATTAAAGTCCGTTCCCTTTCTGGAACATCTTGAGAAATTGTATTTGGACCTTCGTAGCCCAAGATATAGCAATTCTCCCCAGGTGTCCTGTTTGGGGGGGAATCCTGGGAGAGGCTAGAGCCCTAACTTGTAGGAATAATATATCCTAGAATATAGTGGCACTAAGGTTAAAACTTGGAAACAATGTACATCAGGAATTTATCTTCGACCTGTGAAATTTTTGGCACCTGATCCTTCTCCAATCTTGAGATATAGCAAATCTACCAAAACTATCAGTTTTAGTATTTTAGGGTTTTTTCAGGCCCGGAGTCAAACTAGGGTTTGAATTTCATGGAGTTTCACCTAACCAAAAATATCAACCCAGGTCTCTAAACTTCGATTTTTATGAGTAAATTAATCCTATTGCGAGCTCACTCAAAAATTCATCTTCTGTGAAAAGCCCTAATTTCCCGCAGCAAACCTGAAAAATGCCAGGAATCAAATTCCGCTTCGATAGAAAGATGCGCCCTTCAATGGAGAGTTATCCTAGTATACTTTTGCTGATGGATTGTGGAGAGAGACCCAAAAAGTAAGAAGCCCTAGCTTCTATAGGTGCACAGTGTCTTCTTCTCAGGTTAGCTCTGATACCATGTTATATTTTTATCATTTAAGTAATATGATATGAGGATCTTATCTGGGAGAATAACATGCACAGCAATAAAAACAAGAGATGAGAGACAAAAAGAATTTTTCCTCGGGGAAACCATAAAGGATAAAACCCTGCAACTTCGTCAGATATAGAATGAGCACCAATGGAAACAGTAAAACCCAAAGACAAAAAAGATGATCTCCAATAGCTATTCTCTCTCTCTCACTTGAGAGAGCTTCTCCTCTCTCACTCATGCGCCCCAGTCAATGAGTGTGTGTGTGATGTGTAGAAATGAGGAGAGCCTCACTTCTATTTATATTCTTCCGTTCACTTTATGTCCACTCCAATAAGTCAGCCTCACTTAACAATGACTTACCAAGGCTGATTTCACTAGGAGAGTCTAATAACCCTAGTGCCCCACAATTGTGGGGACTTTTCCCTTCGATCAACAAGGAGGGTTAACCTTGACTCAATTGTGGGGACTATTTCCCCAACTTACAATGGAGGGTTAACCTCAAGGACTTTACATGACTTGTTTACATTATTGAATCTCTCGATTGGAACATCAGGGCATGACATGGCTCAATTACATTATAGATACTTCCCGGAATAAACATCGGGGTACAATACATAGGATATACAAGTGAAATCATTTCGAAGTTACAAATACATCAACAAAACCACCAGCTTTTGAGACACACGACAAAGGCATATGTATCCAGAGTGAATAAATCTCTATATGGGTTTAATTAAGCAACCATGGCATGGTATGGAAGAATTGATGGATTCATGATAAGCTTAGTAAAGTTCATTCCAACCTTTACTATAAGGTTGTAGATTATGGGATCATGATCTTACTATTGTATGTAGATGATCTATTTTTGACAGGAGAGGAATGACTCATCAGTGAATGTACGAAGAAGCTTGCAAGAGAATTTAAGATGAAAGACCTTGGAATGATGCATTACTTCCCAGGCCTTGAAGTATGGTAGTTCCCAGATGAGATTTTCCTAAACCAAGGAATATATACAATTGAGTTCCTAAAGATATTTGGGATGTTGGATTGCAAGGAAATGAACACTCCCATGGTGATAAACGTAAATCTCTTGAATGATGACTCTTCAGAAAGAGTAGATGTCACCTTATGTAGATAGATTATTGTTTCACTAATGTTTTTGACAAACATAAGGCCAAATATATGCTTTGCTGTGAACACCTTGAGTCGGTATATGGTTGATCCCCGACATGTTCATCTAGTTACAACAAAACATGTGATGAGGTACCTACAGGGTACATTCGATTGTGGCCTTAGATATGCAGTCATTAGTGAGTTCATATTGTATGGATATGCCGATTCAGATTGGGAAAGAATTGTTGAAGACATAAATATCATTTCAAGATGTTGTTTCAGTTTGGGACCGTGTGTGATCTCATGGCTTAGCAAAAAGTAGACTAGTGCTTCCCTCAGTACAATCATGGTTGAGTTCCTTACAACATGCTCATCTTGCAGTGAGGAAATCTAGTTTCGCAAGTATTTGGAAGGATTGTTTTATTCCGAGATGGATGCAACTGATATTTATTGTGAAAACTAGAGATTCATCAAAATGACATAGAACCCGATGTTTCATGATAAGTCAAAGAACATAGAGATAAAGTATCACTACATATGGGATATGGTGCAAAGAGGAGCTGTGAAGCTCCAGTATGTTCCTACGGAGGAACACATGTTGATGTGCTTACTAAGCCTCTATCTCATGTAAAGTTTGACTACTTTCGAGACAATATTGGTGTAGTCCAAAAGGACCTCCTTGGAAAGAGGTAGTGATGATGAGATTGTTATTGATGATGAGAAGGAAGTGGTATGCCAGTGCAAAGAATGCTAGTCGATTTTATCAATATGCCTATAGATATTGATGAGGTTCGACATTCATTTGTAGATGAGTGTATCCCAACATTCACATACTGAGGATATTTTTGTGGATAAGCACACTCTCTTGTTGAGAGTGGTCGTAGCACTCATAGGGTCAAGATAGTCATGCAGACAATAGTACTCTCATATGGAGAGTGGTATTGCATTCATTTGTAGACGAGTGTATCCTATAATTCACAGGCTGACAATGGTCCTGCGAAAAAGAACACTATCTTGTTCAGAGTGGTCCTAGCACTCACAAGATGAGGATGGTCCTGCGGATGATAGGACTCTCATATGGACAGTGGTCGTGCATTCATTTGCAGACGAGTGTATCCTAGCATTCACATGTTTAGGATGGTCCTGTAGACAAGAATACTCTCTTGTTTAGAGTGGTACTAGCACTCATAGGCTGAGGATGGTCCCGCGAATGATAGCACTCTCATATGGAGAGTGGTCATGCATTCATTTATGGACAAGTGTATCCTAACATTCAGATGCTGAGGATGGTCCTTCATAGTATACTACTTTCATGTGGAGAGTGGTTATGTATTCATTTGCGGATGATATCATGCATTCATTTGTGGATGACAATATGCTAGTTGAGGATGGTCATACAAAATATAGTACTCTCATTTGGAGAGTGGTCCTGCATTCATTTTCAAACAAGATCATGCATTCATTTGTTGATGAAAATATCCTAGTTGAGAATGGTCCTGCGAATAATAGTATTCTCATTGGAGAGTGGTTCTGTATTTATTTGTATACGAAAGTATATTAGTTGAGGATGGTCCCGTGGATGATAGTACTCTCATGTGGAGAGTGGTCATGCATTCATTTACGGATGATAGTATCCTAATTGAGGATGGTATTACGAACATGAACACTCTCTTATTAAGACTGGTCCTATCACTTACAGGATAAGGGTGGTCCTGTGGACAATAGTAATCTCTTGATGAGAGTGGTCCTGCATTAATTTGCGGACAAGATCCTGCATTTAGTTAACTTTACGTTTTTCTATCCAATCCATGCCAATTAGTACATCGTAGGATCCTAATGGAAAAACATTCAAATCTACTTTTGTAATCAAATCTTGCATATGAACTTCACGACTAGAAATAAAACTGGTGACTTTTCTTTTTGTTCCTGTGGAAATTGCACTAACCATAACTTTTCAAAATCATATTTTCTCAATTTACACAAACCTACTAACTTAGGAGATATATAACTTAGTGTAGATCCATAATCAATCAATATAGAAATAGGATTTTCAAGGATGTTACCATGGACCTCAATCATGGAGGGTTGGTAATATGCTTGATGATTGTCCAACGCAGTGCTCATATGTGGTATATTCTGAGCAACTTCTCCAACGGTGGCGGCTTCTCGAACCATGTGAATATTTCGATTATCCTTTTTATGAGGAAAATCCTGATAGAAGTGAGTCCCCCCACATCCCCAACATTGCAAGGATTCTCTTTTTATTTCTTCATTTTTCTTATTAAAAGGATTATCTTTATACTCAACAGTTCTCATAGGTTGCTTATAATGTGTTATTATTGTTTGTACTTAAAGGTATTTCTTTGGAAATTCTTATGTTTATTAAAAGGTTTGAACTCTCTTCTCTTAAAACTACTTCCATCTCTTCTCTTGAAGTTATACGGATTTTCACTTTTACTCTTGGATTAATCATATGCTAATTTGGCCTTCCTTATTGCTTCATACAAATTTTTTGGTTCATCAAACTCCAGTTTGTCTTTATAAAAGTTAGGGAAGAAAACCTAGAAATATTTGTATTTAGGTTTTTCTTCATTTAAGTAAGGCACATATCTTAACAGGGACAAGAATTTTGTATAGAATTCATGCATAGAAATGGATCCCAGTCTTAGCTCATAAAACTCCTTAGATTTCCCTTCATAGTAATATTCTGAGAGGTATTCCTTTTTAAATTACTTTTTAAACCAATTCCAACTTATTTTTTTATTATTAATTATTTTTGCTCTTTTTAAGTCTTGCCACCAAATCTCAACCTTTTCGACTAGATTGAAGATGGCCATTTTACCCTTCATAGAGTTGGAGTAATTGTACATAGTAAAGTACTTCTTCATCCCAGAGAGCCAAGCCTCAACTTCTTCTCCATTTTTTACTTTTCCATCAAGGGTAGGAGGCTTTATTTTTTTTAATTCTCTCGTTAGCTCATCTTTATATTTTATTTATTCCTATGTCTGCCCTTGGAACTATCACTAGAATACTCTGATTCCCTACATATATGGATTCTGTCATAGTAACGTCAATCAAAGGATAAGTTTTTACTCTATGTTTATTTTTACTCTTTTCATTAGTTATCTCATTCAGTTTATATAGTAGGGCTTCATTTAAGTTTTCTTGGGTTTTCAGTACCCTTTCATGTTCAGTCTTAAAATTCATAATTTCTACTTGTAAGTCCCTCACTGTTTGTAGGATATCGTTATTAACAATGTTATTATTTGGTGGATCCTCAATATTAGGTTCAAACCAAATAGGTGGAGTAGGGGATCATCTTCCGGGAATATCTTCCTGCAGTTTAGTAAAACAACTTTTTGCTATACAAGTAATAAGAACAAAAATTTACACATTATTAATTTTCAAAAATATATGTATAGACACCATAAATCAATGTAACAACCCCAAATACTAAATTTTGAAATAATATAAAAACAACATTTATTTATTATTATTTATAAATAATTTTTAAAAATTGTGTGATCTTAATCATAAAAAATTCTAACTAAAATTATGACAAATGACTAAAATTACTTACCCACAATCTTAACTAATAAATAACTTCCATCCCATACCAAGGAAACAAATTATTGCATCTTCTTCTACAATTTATTTATATGAGTATAACCTCTCTTTTCATTTGTACATCAAAGAAAAAATTTCTAACTAAAAACATGACAAATAACTAAAATTACTTACCCACAATCTTAACTAATAAATAACTTCCATCCCATACTAAGGCAACAAGTTATTGTATCTTCTCCCACAATTTATTTATATGAGTATAACCTCTCTTTTCATTTGTACATCAAAGAAAAACTAAATACTATATTAGCATTAAGTTATGTACCCTTGAAAGAATTACAATAAGTAATTTTTATTCTAAATAAATGCCAATTCAACATAGTTTTGATTCCATATTCACTTTAGTGGCACATAACTCGTAATCCTTTGATATAATTATAAAAGACATTAATATAGAATAAGACATAAACTTCTCAATTCTTTTAAAAGGATTAAAGGAGCACAAACATATATTGATACACAATTATATAAAATAAATAAATAATAAACCATGCACTTCAAAACTAAAACTATATATACCATTTTTTCATGGTTACAAATATTTACTTACTTCACCAAATTAAGTCTATAATATACAGACGTAAATGCCCCTTCACCTATATAATATTTAATGAACTAAAACATGACATTTATGTCAATCAAGAAGGAAACTCCCATCGTGCTTTTCATACTATTTATATATAAAAAAATAGTTTTGTTGTGCAAATGTCACCTTGAGTTTTTGAGTTTTTAATAACTCATTACATAAAAATAATTTTTAAAATATAAAAATCAAATTAATTGCATGGGTATACAGAGAATAAATTCAATTACTATAGGTTTAGTCAACTATATTAGCAATCAAGGTAACCCAGGCGACAAGCAAGAAAAACCCAATTACTAGATCAGAAGACCAAGAAACAACAATCCATAAAATATTAGGTAATGATGAGATTGCACACACAAACCAGAGCTTAGTTTGTATCCCATACAAAGCCCATGGATTTCTTGAGCAGTCTGTGAGTTGTTTGGGGCTACTAAAAGAAACCATAATCCTGTTTGACTGGACTAATATCTCTGCTGCATTGTTTGATTGTTTGGATTTGCTTGAAGTGAACCATAAGGAAACCCCAATTATTGGAACATCAAACCCAGAAACAACAGTCCATAAAATATCAGGTAATGATGACATTCCACACACAAACCAGAGCTCAGTCTGTAGCCCATACAAATCCCATGGCTTTCTTACAGCTTAGCACACTCAAACAATGCAATAGAGATATTAGTCCACTCAAGTCTGAAACCGTGACCAAGAAACAACATTCCATAAAATATCAGGTAATGATGACATTCCATACACAAACCAGAGCTCAATTTGTATCCCATACTATCCCATCGATTTCTTGAGCATGATGCGAGTTGTTTGGGGATGCTAAAAGAAACCATAACCCTATTTGAGTGGACCAATATCTTTGTTGCACTATTTGAGTGTTTTGGTCTGCTTGAAGTGAGATGTAAGGAAATCTCAATTACTGGAGCTACAGACCTAGAAACAACAGTCCATAAAATGTCAGGTAATGATGACATTCCACACACAAACCAGAGCTCGGTTTGTATCCTATACAAATCACATGGCTTTCTTACAGCTTCGCACACTCAAACAGTGAAATAGAGATATTAGTCCACTCAAGTCTGATTTTTGACCTCCTAATCTAGGTTGTGACCTTCTTGGTGCTTCCTGGATTGAATCGTGACCTTCTTAGTTATGTTTGAAGTGAATTGTGACCTTCTTGGGGATGCCTGGACTAAACTATGATTCGTATGAACTTGCTTGAGAAGGATGTGAGTTGTTTTGGGTTGCTAGAAGGTCACGCCCATAACAAACATAAAAAGGGTTAAGGTGCCAAATGATAAGGGGGCGCTAGCCTAAGGACCAATCAAGGGTCAGCATATAATCAGAAGTAAACAAGAGGGGTCATAACAAAGTGGGAAAGCAACCCATACACCAACAAAACCAAGGTGTGTCAATCAAGGTGGGAGAATAACTCTTTTACCCATACGACCAAGGTGTGCCATCAAAGTGGGGAAACAACCCTTTTACCCACAAGACCAATGTGTCAAATTTTTATATTCTCTCTCAAGGTATATAGTCCATAAGTGTTCCATACCACAACAGTAAGTTTTATCATCACCATATAAGGAAGGCCCATACCACAAGAGTAAGTTTTATTATAACCATTTGGGATTTCCCATCAAACCTTCCATATTCTAATTTCTCAAAGCAGATGCTTCTAAAATTTTCATGAGGATGTGAATAAAATTCCACAATTTTAGCAGCAAAAAAAAGCACATAAAAATAACATATAAACAAAAATACATTCTCCTATATTTAAAGTCTATTGAATAGTTAGAGAGATGGATCCAAAAACCTAACAAATATGCATCAATGCAACTGCAAGAAAGGCCAAGAATAATGTCTACAAATAGGAATCCCAAATAAGCTTTCACAGTCAGAGTTTATTAAGCCAAGCAATGCTAGCTAGAGATTAGTTTTCTGGCATAATAAGGTCTAGTATAAAATAAGAACATGTTCTCACTACTATATTTTTTCTCTTTTTTTTTTAATTGAAAGACGGGTAGCTCAACTTTGTAAGTGGGTTGAGTTACTATGATTGTTGGGTTAGGAGTGGGTTGAGAAGGAATTCAAGGAGGTTTTTGTGGGGGATTCTTAGAGGGAATTTGGGTGTGTTGGAGGTCACACAAGCCATTTGTGGTATCCCAACTCTGTATGGACTAAATGTTTCCCATGATTTATCAAAATGGCTAAGGACTTGTTGAATGTTATTGCTGTGGCTTGTAAGTGTTACCCAAACTGATTTCTATGGTGTATGTAGAGAACTTGGGGTAGAGCCTAAATTCCATACTTTCATTTGATTGTTGTAGCCTTAAGTTGATGCTTATTATAATGTTCATTAGTGTGACATAATTTCTAGTTCTTATATTTAAATGAAGAACATTTTATGTGGTAACTCTTACAAACTATAAGAGGAAAACACTATGATTTAACAATTTATAACACCAACAAGTACAATACTTCTAATTTTGATATAAATGTAAAAACTGAGGGTACATGCCTGAATAAATAGATGGGTAGATTTGGGCTTGTCTGACATTTTCCACAATTAAGATATTAGTCCTTGAATATTGAATAAGACCCCTCTTTAGTGCTGTAGCAGACTTCAACAATTACTGGACTGATATATATATATATATATATATATATAGATAGATAGATAGATAGATAGATATATATATAGAGAGAGAGAATCCAGTATAGTGCACAAATTCTTCAGGAGTTCATCACAAAATGGAGAACCTTTGCTTCCTATCAGAAATTAATTGACAACCCATTAAAAATGTGCACCATATTTGGAAATTCCCTTCTTGTAGGTTGTAATATAAGCTGAGGTTTGTACTTTTTCTTTACTGGTATGCAACTACATGTGTCCTTGTTTTAGCTAAATTGGTATCACCAAATCTACTCAACCATCCCAATTGTCAGCAGTCAATACACACCAATGATTATAGCCAACTCCATATTCTTCCTTGATAATACTGACACATAGGGTAACGATTTACAATAGTGGTTTTTCCCTCACTAACCTAGACAATAACACTGAGTGCACCCTTTGTATATATTCATATCTCTATGTGAAGGGTGGGACTCTCTCAATGGTTGTGCCATCTACTATTTCCTTTGGGCGGGCCTCTTTGAATCATTCCATGCTTCTTGAGTATTCAAAGAGTTCCTTGTTTATTGGATGAATATTTTTGCAACTCAATTGAGTTTTTTCTATACCTATTATTCTCTACTTCAGGTAGGAGTGAAGAAAGAGTGATCCTAACTTCTAGGTGGCAGGCTAATGCAAGTTGAATAATCAAAACTCTGATAATCACAACTCCTTCTAACATATGTACTGAATTATAGTCTAGGGTTTAATAAAGTCACGGTTTATCTAGGATAGGCCACCACAATATTAGTCAGTAAAAATAAAAAGTCACAAGAGAAACAGTCATGGTTCAGTTAAGAGTTAACACAACCCAGTAAATATCTTACACCCAGTAAATTATCAGTCTCAAAAGAACTCAATCAAATAGTCACAGTACAGTTGCAAGTTAACAAAACTTAGTAAATATCTCAGACCCAGTAAATATCCCAGTCACAAAAGAACCCAATCAAACAGTCACGGTACAATTGAGAATTAACACGACTCAGATAAGGTATATCCAAACAGCCCATGATCTATCAGTAAGTGGTCACGAATGAGCTAGGAAGCTCATGTCTGAGACAGAGATGGATCAAACAACCCATGACCAACAGAGAATTGGTCATGACTGAGATAGGAATGGATCAAGCAGACCATGACCAGTGTAAGGAATTCATGATCAAGTTGAATAGTTCACACCCATTCAGGGAACAATCAAGGAGTTAAAAAAACTGAACAGTAGAATGTGACCTCAATCAACACAAAGAAGGAAATATAGAAGAAAATAAAACAGCTGAAAAACTTGATGTCAAAACCAACGAAGAATCAAATATGATCTTCCTCTCATATTGAGACATTCTTCAAGTGGAGAAGTGAATCTTACATGTAATCTTTTATGATACTTAATATAGGGCACCAAAAGGTCCAAAGGTAAAACATAAAAATAACGTGATGCAAAAATGAAATATAAAATATACGAAATAATAAAAGCCATAAAATAAATGGCCCAAGAAAAAAGCATAAATAGACTTTATTATGTTCCATCAGCTAAATATAAGACTTTCACCTTATTCCTAAAGTGATTACAAAATAGAATTAACTTGAACGGCTTCTAGCAAGTTCACACTAAACTTGTGTGGAAGTTCCTTCCCAAGCTACATTCTTCAACAACCACAACATGAGAAGTAATGCTAATAGTGTTGGTTACAAGGAACCCCAACCATCATCCATGGGCCTCCAAAGGAACGAGGATCCACCATTATTTATATGTATATATAACCTCATTTATTCATCCATTATCTTTATTTTTAGGAGTGTTGGTTTGAGGCAATATGCTACCAGGCCTGTGGCCCTCTTACCCTAATTACCAAGAAAAACCCTAACAAAGGTGCATTGGTAGATGCAGAAACTTTGTTCATGCAGATGTCTTCTTATGGACCACCACGTCTGTGGTATGCCTCTCCAAAATTCAAATTATTCCTCCAATGTTTCACTAGAGATGAAACAAGGTTCCTTGATATTCGTATATGTTCAAGTCATCCCCATGTTATTTAGTTGTTCTTTAGGGATACTACTACAAGAAACTACCTCCAATGTTTGGACATTTTTAATGCCTAGAAAACTATCATTTTGGGCTGTTGTTGTAGGAAAACACTTCATATTATGCTCAGAATAATCCCAAAACTGAAAATAATGCTTCTTACAACATCTACACTTTCACAAATTGCTTAGAAATGATGATGGAATATTCCCAAATGGATGTAGGTTTCCTAAGTTGTTGTAGGTGGTTTTTATAAGGGGGAAACATGTCCAAATATCCTCATCAAAAAGGAAAACATCCTGCTAATAAAACATAAAGAATAACACCACATGACCACAAGTCTATTATTTCTACAACTATGGTCAATTGAATTCTTTTAACCCCAAAATATTAAGTTGTACATTATGCAAGAGACCCTCATCATGGTGCAATGTCCAAATGTGTTAATGAAATACATGCATGTAAACCTCTCCCATGGCTGGATATTACTAAATCAGGACTTGTTACATGATTATGAAAGGTATGGTTTTATGAATGTTTTTAACCCTAGAATATTAAGTTGTACATTATGAAACATACCCTCATCATCGTGCACTGTCCAAACATGGCAATGAAATGAATCCATGTAAACCTCTCCCACGAGGTGAATATTAGTAAATATGGACCTTTGACGTGGTTATGCAAGGTTGCAAGGGAATTTCTAAGTAATAATATTGTGTCCATATAGACAATTTGTCACGTCCCCTCCCCTCTTACAATAGCTTGTAAGGGAGGAATGTGACTTCATTGCTTGCTCTGATACCACAATGTCACATACCCATCTATTGATGTCATGCATATATATTTTTTTTCTTAAAAACATCCAACCATGGGTCATGAAACACCTTTCCACATTCCTCCAAAAGCTTAAAAACCACCGTAACAGTCATTCTACCATCAACAGGTCCACTATGTAACCGAAAAGTCATTTCCGCGCTGAACTTGGATTTTTGGCTCTCTAGCTTCCGCATTTCGCATCTCGCAATGTGGCTTGTGGAAAGCGGAACTCTTATATTTTCCACTGTTATTTCTTGCCTTCCGCATTCTACTTTCTGCAGCAGTATTCTGGTAGCAGAAACCTAAGGTTCAACGTCGTCAACTGTTACTCTCCCGTATTCCTTCTTCCTGACTTTCAATTTCCAACTTCGGGTAGTGAAAATATTGAAATGCGGTATGTTCACTTGTCACTTTTCTGCTTTTCGACTTCCGACTTCCCGAATTTTGATTTCCAACTTTTGACTTCAGAAATCCAATAATGCAATATGGTTACCTTTCACTTTTTCTCTTTCCGCTTTTCACCTTCCCCAGCAGACTCTAGATAGCGAAAACCAATAATCACTTACCTTTATCTTTTTATTTCCGATTGTTGCTTTCCACTTTTCTGCCTTCCGACTTTCCGCTTTCTGTAGGACGACTTCGACATGTGGAAATCCACAAAATGACTACTTTATCTTTCAGTCTCCCACTTTTCAATTTATGACTTTCCGCTTTCCGCGGGCTGAATTCAGGATGCGGAAAACCAAAAAATGATACCTTTACTTGTTCTCCTTCCGCCTTCCATAGGAGGATTTTGGGGTGCGGAAAAACACATTTTACCTTAGAATTTTTTTTTATTTTTTCGCTTCCTCTTTCTGCCTTCCATAGGCAGATCCCGGGGTGCGGAAAACCAACATTTTTCCTTGTTTCAACTTCCCTTTCCGCCTCCCGCCTTCCGCAGGTGAATTCTGCTGTGCGGAAACGCTTAAGTCACATGCATTATGACTTTATAGCCAAGATTCTAACCTCCATGAACTTAAGCAAAATGTATTGGAACCCAAAAATCATATGCATATGTAAAATGCAGGAAATTATAACAACATTAAACTCTACTTTAATCTTTACCAGGCATTCAACACATTCATAATAATTCTTAAACAAATACATTGCAAAATGTAAACAAAGAATACTTATCTTGAAGATGAAGTTGTCCCACTACTAGCAAGGTCGCTGCAATGTTCCACCCAACCATAGGCCAATTGTGTTCATCAATCTCTCAACACAATTGCCACCCCCGAGTTGGGCATGATTTCCACAAGGAACTAGGGAACATCAGGCTCACACATATATAGAACATATCAAACATAGTCAAGCCAACCTACAATTGGGTTTATCAGACTATCCATCCAAGCCAATACACAATTGGGTTTATCAGGTTGAAGGAAAACAAGCCAATACACTACTAGGTTTATCAGGATACTCAACCATGCTAACTGATAGTTGGGTTTATCAGATTGCATGAATTCAAGCCAACATGCACATTGAGGACCAACCAAGCCAACGAGCAGGTGGGTTTATCAGGATACTTAGCAAATCCATCTCATTGCTAGGTTTATCAAGCTACTCAGCCAAGCTAACTAACAGTCGGGTTTATAAGGCTGTCCATCCAAGGATCTATTACGGATGCAACTATCATCCCAAAATTTTTTGATTTTTAGGGCCCCCTATTCTTTTAGTTTTTTAGAAGGCTTGGAAAGTCTATCTTTATCTCACAAGATTGGTTTTGTGAATTAAGTTTTGCAAAAGGAAGCTGTCTTTTTCTTATGTATCGGATGCACCCTTGAAAGTTTATCTAAATTATCGGAGCATAGTTCTCTATCCACCCGATTCTCATTGCTAAGCACTTCCGATAAGTCCTTTTGACGCATTGGGTGTACTTTTCTCTATCATATCGAAAAACACTTGCCGATGTTCCCGGGTGCCTAGTTCAAATCCTTTCCGACACATTGGGTTTCCCTTGTTGTTTTGCTTTTCGATGTCCATGGAAGTTTTGATATTATTCTATCTGCCATGCAGGTTGCTTGTTTCCGAAGTGTTCCGAGAGTCTAGTGATTTTTCTGGACGATGTTGCGGATGCATAGTCCGATGCGCATCTGATGTCTTCCCAAAGTTTGTTTCGATACCGGTGCAGTATCAGTGGTTTGGCTTGTCGATTGGTTGTTAAAGTTTTTTTTTATCTGTCTTAGCGTTCTAGTTATTAGCCACCCGATTTCGTCGGACCTGCTCTTTCTAGCCACCTGAGGCCTTCGCGTCCACTAGAAATATCTTTTCTGATATTTTTTGGTGCTTACGGAGTCTCCTACCCAAGGTTTTATTATGCTCACCCGCATCAAGCCTATAAAATCCCATATGGGGTTTTTTCCACGGTTATTGATAAGCCGTTAGGATAAAGTAGAGCTGTTAGTCGACGGAGCATTTTAGTTAGCAGGGATCACACTCTTCTCCAGGTCATTTATGCAATCCAGGTGGCATCTCTTTACATGTTCCTTTACTTGGAGAATTTTTTTTAGAACATCTGGGTAGGGTTAGGTTTGTTTTCTTACCACGGGGGTTATTTAAGCACTGGGGTAAATCCATTATGAAGCGTTGCATTTTTTGGTTGGCATGCCTTAGCTGTTCTTGCTCAGTTTCTACCATGGGTTATGTTCTGACAGTCGTTGGTAGAAAGAGGGTAGTGGGTAGATGGGTGTTTTGCAGTCTGCACCATTCCCTCGTTTCGTCAGTCAAAAGATGGTAGTACTGCGGCCATTGGCTGGATGGAAGAGGCGTTTTTGCAAAATTCCGTGGGATGGATTTACATTTAAGGTTAAAAGCCTAGTTTTTTCATGAGGTTTCTCTTCTCGTAGCATCTCCGTGTTGTTTTTATTATCAATAGGATTAACATCGATATGCTTGCAGAAGTAGGTTAGTATGGGGAGTGCCTTAGGGTTCATGCGTAGAACATTTTCCTGTGACACTAGTGCAACCCTCCTTTGAAAGCTTAAGCTTGCTGTTTATTTTTCAGCTGCAAGAAAGTGCGACTTAGGGTGTAGACATTTTTGATCAAAATGTATCATGATGACTCAGTAAAATTTATGGTTAAAATCATTTTTTGTATTAGAATTTATCAAAATACAGTTATATGTTGGAAGTAAACTGAATCTAACATACTGTTGTATGATCAACACAGGCTCGTCATCCATATAGCAACATGCCTCAGAAATAGAAGAAGAAGGTGCAAGTAGCAGACTCAGAACCAGAGATAGAGGTCATAACCCGAGTTGAGGTTATATATGAAGATACCAAAGCAGTTGTGGGTATCGAACCTGAGTACAAATAGGGGGAAATATACCGGATGATCACCAATCAAAGCATCCCAGATGTCGGATTGGAATATTTACCCATATATGCTAATATAGAAAGATCAGCAATCATGAAGGTTGCCAAGCGTCCAGAACTTTTTCCGTGTTCAGAGGTAATAGGCTGGATTCTCCTGAGGGCTGATGTAACAAAGATGATTTTGGCTAATAATGAAGGACAGGGTTGTGCTGCTTATAGCCCACCTTATGTAGCCATGGACTACAAGCTACCAACTCCCCAGACCTATTTAAATGAAGGATGATTGAAAGACCTTAATCTAGATGGTTTGGAAAATGTCAAAAGGATGATGATTCCTGGAAATAATTTTCGTACAAGGCCTTCCGGGGAGTATGAACTTGCCAACCTTTGCACTCCCTACAAATTGATAGAATTGATGTTGAACATAATTTTTGGAAGAGAAAATGGAAAGAATTTCAAATTGAGTTGGGTACCAGTAATCTTCTTTGTGGCCACTCAAGGCACCATCTTGAACTGAGAAAACATAGTGTCTAAAAATTTGTCTTCATGCATAAGTGCAACACTAGGGGGAGTCTCGAAAAAGAAATCAGAATTCTATATGAGCTCAGTTCTGATCGACTGTATCTTATGCACATAGTCATTCCCAGCTCTGAAGTGCCAATGGGATAAGGCTAAGTCTCCTGTCTATGGTGCATATCAATTGTTGTGGGCACACAAATATTTCAATCACTATAAAAGTATTTTTGAAGACTTCATAATTTCATTATACAGATTGATTTTCCTTGCTGAGTGTGATTGCATGTCCGAAGAAGCTTTGAAGGTTGTACAGGATAATGGAAATTATTACCTGACACAGGAAGGTATGTATTTGAGAATGTTTGGCGAAACGAGGGCCCCTTCTCTGTTGCCAAAATACGCTACATATTATGTTATTCATAGAGAAGTAGTAAGGAAAATTTACATTGATGGAATTGGTAATTTCCTGTTTGAACAAAAGAAGGCTGTGTACCCTCCAGTCCCATTTTATATAGGGAGTTATAAGTTCTCCAAAGTGAAAAGTGCATCAGAATTTGTCAAGGAGTTAGAATACTTTCACTTTGGAGAGATAAGTTTCCATAGGAACGATTCTGAGGAGAAAGTCGCCAATTATTGTGTTGCAGCAGGAGTGCATTTTGAGTACTCAAACTACTGGGATAAAGATGAAGAAATTTTCCGAAATGCACGCAATATGACAGCTTTGAGGAGGATATTTAAGCAAAATATAACTACAGTAGGTGGAAAGGGAAACATTATTGAGTAGCAGAAGAAGCAAGAGAAGGAAGCTGCTAAGAAAAGACAAGAGGAGGCACTTAGGTTATTACAAGAATTAGAACAGTGGTTTGCGGTAGAAGAAGAAGAAAAAAGAAAATCCAAAGAGGAAGCCGAGAAAAGGTCAGCAGAAGAAGAAATTGCGAAAAAGAATCAAGAAGAAGAAGCTCATAAAAGGCAGGAAGGGAATGAGAGGTTAAGACTAGAGGCAGCTGATAAAGAAAAAGAACATGCAGAGAAAGCAGCCGAGGAGCTTCGACAAAAGGAACAAGATAATGTAGATCTGGGGAAAACTTAGTCTTATGACAATCCGATAGAATCCTCTATCCCATCTAGCAGCACAACAGAAGGAAATCCATCTCCGACATTAGGGATTGAACTAATCCCTTTTATTCCATCCCAAGAAGAATAAGTGGTCGATTTGAATACCATCTTTTATGACAAAACTAAAAAAATAATTGTCAGGAGAACGGAGAAGAAAGTGAACACTGGAGAAAAGAAGGGAGTTATGGTGACTGAGAAGACAATTGTTCACTGGACTGACAAAGATTCGAGACTTATGGAAAGGGCAGGTGTAGCTTCATCCCTAGCCAATGAGGATAATGTTGACAAAATCATGACTGATTTGGAACAATATCAGAAGAAGATTACTCAAATGAAAGAAACCCTAAAAAGGGAAAGAGGTGAAGGTCAAAGTTTGAAGAGGAAGCATGAAGAGATGCTCAGTAATATTGAGAAGTCAAAAGAAGCATGCCAAAATTTACAATCCGACAAGGATGATCTAGTATTATCAGTGAACATCATTGAAGGAGAGAAGAAAGACCTCAAGAGGCAGGTCATAGAAGCAGTGCAAAAAGGAGATACAGTGAGCAAAATAATAGAGGAGCTAGAAGCTCATAACCTTTTACTTGGAGAACAATTGCAAGAGGCAAACGAGAAATAGATGGACATCACTCCATTCTAGAATCTAGCCTCGATGCTCCAAAAATAGATAAATCAGTTGTTGTTGAGCCTTGCAGGGGAAATGTATAGAGTTAAGCAAATTGAGGACAGATTGAAAGAGCTAGAACTCAACTCAACACAATTCTAGAGAATATTATCGGATGTGGTAGAGCTTGTAAAAAATCAGCTAGCATGGATAGAAACCCATTCAACCTTTCCAGCTAACATGCCTCAAAAATATGCAGGAAGTTTTAAAATGGAGGTAGCCATACTGAATTTTGGTTGTAGAACGGTGGTCAGATTGAACACGGCCATTGAGAAAACTATTGAGAAGTGTGCTGAATTTTATGAAGGCATACATTTGGTTCACAATCAGTGCATGATTCTAATAGGCTCTCCAGATCAGGTTTTCCTAGTTAGAGAAGAACATCTAAAGAATTTGCAAGAGATGCTACAAAAAGGAGAGGAAAACATATCCAGGATCGAAGCTGTTAGTGAATGTAATATCCCAAACTGATATTTTTCGGTTTATGGGTATACTGTATATGGCTAATAGATTTACTCCTTAATCAAATAGGAAAGCAAACCTTGAACTTTGCATGCATGTAGTTGCATGCAAATATGTGCCCTAGAAAAATATGAAGCTGCTATAAAATAGGAGAAATCAATGCATGTACATACCAGTATATAGATCAAATAAATAAGCTAATGTTGGGAGCCCAGATGATGTGCTTGCTTTGTCTTTGATTACGGTGACACGGTGTGACGGTGAAACCCTCTGGCTGGATGAATAATCAACCTCCCGGAATAAATGTTGAATGTAACCTGATGATGAACTAGTGCTGAACCTGTATGATCCAACCTAATGATGAACTAGGGAAGATAGATTTCGCTGCCAAAATACGCCAGTTAGCTGAGCATGCACTCAACCCCAACTTAGCTCGTCGAGCTCTCCAATTCGACTCCACAAATCAATTATCACATAAGTCCCTTCTTCATTCACTTTATCTTTCTTTTATAACTTTCGACTATGAAAACCCTAACTTTTGACCTAATTAGGTGAGTTTAACTTCTAATTTGCAGTTGACTTGCATCATGCGCCTAGAGACTTAATCGGGTGCATGCATCATTAATTAATGCTCAAATGTCATGCATGCATGTGGCCTTTGGCTCTGATGGCCCTATTCGACCCAATGGTGATATAATATTGATGCCCTAGATCTTCTGTAGATGACATCAGTCTTCAATTGATTCCCTGACTGTCAGTACCTGCTCGAACCCACAGGAATCACATAGGTTAGTGGGTTGGTCCTCAATGCCTAGGAAAAAGAGGACATTACAGTCCTCCCCACTCAAATTTGCTTATCCTCAAGCAACTGTAATGCTGGGTGCTGTAATACATGTTTTGTCTCCCAAGTGGCCTCCTCTATAGGCAGATCTTTCCATTGAACCAAGTAGTCTCCAATGATTTTGTTCCTCAGTTTCCGCTCTTGCACCTCTATAATGCGCTCCGGAATCAGAATCAATTACCCCTCATCATGAAGGGGGGGCAGCTCTCAAATCCCCTATCTGGAAGTCGACCTGCTAGAAGGTCTTCGAATATTGCTGGATGTTGTGTGGCATTATGTGGTGGTTTCCTGAAGGTAACAAAACACTGTGCTGCTCCCTCAATATCTCCCTATTGGAGTACTATCTCCATTCTGTGTGATGTCACTAGCGTGGGAGGGTAGGTATTCATCCCTCTCAATACTACCTTCTGTCCCTCTGCTCCTGTGAACTCCATCTCCATGGTCTGGTAGTTTGTGGAATACTTCCCCAAGGAATACATCCACTAAACTCCTAATACCACCTTCATGTCAGGTACATCCACCACGTAGAATGTCTCCCTCACTGTATAATTCCCAAGTGTCACTGTTAATTGAGGAATCCTTTGACTACACTCCATGGTGTGACTTGCTGTAGCTACTGAAAACCCATCAAAACTCTTAGTCTGAATGTCTCTCCTTTTAACCCATGCAGCATCAATAAAGTTGTGGGATGCCCCACTATATATCAACACTCCCACTCTGTGGCCCTGTACGGTACCTCTGATTTGGAGAGTGCGGAATCTAGGAATCCCTGTCATGGTAGCAATGGTACCTCCTGAGGGCAGCAACTCCCTAACTATCTCTGGTGTCTCTCTCTGCTCCTAATCCAGATAATCATCATCCTCCCCATTGTCAGAATAGGCCTCTATGTAGTAAGCCTTTTCCTTTCCTAAACATCTATGACCTGGTACCCATGGTTCCTAGCAAGTGAAACATAACTTTTTTCTTCTAAGTTCCTTTCGGGTATTATTGTCCATTCATTCTTTCTTGGGCCATTCTTTCTTGACGGGTTTCCTCTCTTCATCTTCAATAGGGGAATTGGTTTTGGGGGGAAGCCTAATTTTGGGTACTGCATCCTGTAAATCTTTAGTCCGTCTGATGGCATATGCTAGGGTGGTGGGCCTATAAGGCTTGACCCATCCCCGTAAGGGTTCAGTGAGAGGCTCGGTGAACAACATAATCAACATGCTCTCTGATATATCTGTCACCATGACTACTATCCTTTGAAAATCTGAAATAAATGCATTCACACTACCTATCTGCTTGAGCTGTGCCATCTTTCTAAAGTGTACCTCAGGATCCTTTCGATCAAACCGCTCAATGAGCCTCTGTGTAAAATCTGGGTACGATGTGATGGTGTTGTGACCCAGTGTCACTAACCCGTGATACCACCACTCATGTGCTTCTCCATCCAAATGCAAAGTAGCCAATTTAATAGCATATGTCTCAATCATGGGGTTGAGCTAGAAGTATGTATCCAACTTCTGTACCCAATTCATGGCTGGGCCACCCAGAGTGCCCTCAAAGGTAGGGATAGTCAGTTTCCCTACGGTGCGCTGTAACTCATAGTTATGGGTAAATGGCCTATTGTAAGATTTGGGTTTGTTCTTACTTTTAAAGTGGAAAAATTTAGTGAAGTTCATGGCTGAATGGAAGTCCTCTCCTAAAGCTCTATATTCTCTTAGATAGGCACTCATGGGTTCTTCTAGTTCTGCTTGTGCTAGAGGCACTACAGCTGGACTATCTAAGAATTGAGGCATGGTAGGTCAGAAGGGCTTGTGTATATGGGGATGGATCTGCATGTTGGTGTATAATTAATCCCTACTACTGCTAGTGGATACCCTATCACTGTTGGGAAATAAGGGACTGTGTGAGGTGGGTCCATTCTTCTTAGTCATTTTCCTGAAGGTGCTCATCATTTATGTTTTCCCAGTGGTGAGTTATTTTATGGCTGATATGAGACTATTGAGAGCTATTTTATCATCCTCGGCCATTGTTTCTTTGCCTTTTTCAAACTGATACTCTCTGTTCCCCAAATCTATGTCCTCTAACTCCTCTTCTCTGTCTCCTGTGAGTAATGTTGTATGGGTCTCCTGGATTCATTTATAATTTTTGCATGCCCACAACTGGCAAGACTGATGACATATAATATTTCAGACTAAAAATGTAAATTAAATGTAACCACAGTACCTCCACTTTATATGAATAACAACAGCAATACAAGGAGAAATAAGGCCTGGAATATATGGTCCTTTGTGTGAAGTATTGGCAGCCTCATAAGAATCAAAATTGAGAGAGGATTTTTCTATAACCAGCATACCACTAGATTGCACCCACTGATATTTTTGGACATTTCCTGTAAGAAAACCTTCTTGTAGTTTGCAACGTCTTGGGAATAGTGGTCAGCTCTTCTGAAGGGATCACGATTTTCTCTTCACACTTTTCTTCCTCCAAGCCTAGTGAACCGGTCCTCTTATGCATACTTTTGGACGAATTCTTCTTTGCAGCTATAGGAGGAAAAATACAGCATACATTTTTCGTGTGCTATCGGTACTTGAGAGCTATGATCGTGCTTACAATAGCATGGTTCATGTGCAACAATTGGCGGAGTTGGAATAGGTCATAGACTATTACACAATGCCCACAACCAATAATGCTGCAGGAGGACGACAGGCATTGATCCATAAAATGTGGATTGATCGGATTCAAGGACCCAAATGAAATGTCGAGGTTTGGAAAGTGTTACTAGTTGTTCGTGTATTAGTTCTTCCACCAACAGAGGACATAGACACCTGGTTTGAAATTTGCTTCTTTTTGCCGAAAAAGTGGTCGTATTAGTCAAGGTCGTTCCACCTTGGTCAAGCTGTTGCAGTATGATCCAGAATTTTCTCCTATAAAAATTAGATTCTCAGGTCCACCTCAAGTTATTTTTGCGTATTTAAAGTATCAGTGGTCTCTTGAAGAAGATGCTAAATGAAAGGAAGCATTTAATCGGTTGCAATTGAGCTAGCCGGACATGCACATTCATGAGGCTCTATCTATATGTATCCCACAACAACTTCAGGATCTATTTGCTCTTCAAGTTCAGGAGTTTCTCCGCTTGCTCAAATATATAAAAAACTTGGAACCTGGCAGTGGGCACTAACGCCGCTATTGGATGAAGACTCGATACCTGAGGTTCTTATTGTATATCAAAATGCCGCAGAAATTTCTGAAAAATGGTCAAAAGCATGCGACACTCCAAATTGGGTGTTTGTCATAAAATTCCTCAACGTATGCTAGAGATTATATGGTGTACCTTTACTTTGCAGAAATAGTTATTACCAATGGTACTCTCGGGGTGCATGTCTTTGACGTGTTCATACATGATCGAAAGATTCTGTCTGGGTTGGATATATATGCTCATGTGGGATCGAACAGGCCACTTGTTCTGCTGGATGCGAGGGCCAAGATTATTGAAGGAAGTGCATTGCAAGTAAGATTCCAGAGTGTTGTGGGTAGCCCTATTGTTTATGGAATTTGCATTTGGATTCAGAAATCAAATGGCAGATGGACGAAAGTTATGATAGTCTCGACAGTAGTCTTGATGTGGTAGGGAGTGTGAATTGAAGAAAAATGAATGCCACGAGGCCTGGATGTCCCTTAATGACTCCAACCGTCAAACTTAAATGTAGACATGAAATGGAAACCCTCAATAGATTCCCACTCAGGCTGGCAAGAAAACTAGCTCTGATACCACTATAATATCCCAAACTGATATTTTCCGGTTTATGGGTAAACTGTAGATGGCTAATAGATTTACTCCTTAATCAAATAGGAAAGAAAACCCTGAACTTTGCATGCATGCAGTTGCATGCAAATATGTGCCCTAGAAAAATATGGAGATGCTATAAAATAGGAGAAATCAATGCATGTACATACCGGTATATAGATCAAATAAATAAGCTGCTGTTGGGAGCTCGGATGATGTGCTTGCTTTGTCTCTGATCATGGTGACACAGTGTGACGGTGAAACCCTCTGGCTGGATGAATAATCAACCTCCCGGAATAACTGTTGAATGTAACCTGATGATGAACTAGTGCTAAACCTGTATGATCCAACCTGATGATGAACTAGGGTAGATAGATTTCGCTGCCAAAATACACCAATTAGCTAAGCATGCGCTCAACCCCAACTTAGTTCATCGAGCTCTCTAATTCGACTCCACAAATCAATTATCACATAAGTCCTTTCTTCATTCACTTTATCTTTCTTTTATAAGTTTCAACTGTGAAAACCCTAACTTTTGACCTAATTAGGTCAGTTTAACTTCTAATTTGCAGTTGACTTGCATGCATGTGCCTAGAGACTTAATCGGGTGTATGCATCATTAAATAATGCTCAAATGTCATGCATGCAGGTGGCCTTTGGATCTGATGGCCCTCTTCGACCCAATGGTGATATAATATTGATGCCCTAGATCTTCTGTAGATGGCATCAGTCTTCAACTGATTCCCTGACTGTCAGTACCAGCTTGAACCCACAGGAATCACATAGGTTAGTGGGTTGGTCCTCAATGCCTAGGCAAAAGAGGACATTACAGTGAAGAAGACATCAAGATTTGGATTATATGAGCATCAGGTCACAAACTCAAGTTGGAAGAATATTTGAGTCAGAGTACACCTAAGGTGAAGGAAATTGAATCTCATCTATCCAAGCATGAGGTGGTAGTCCATGTATTAGAACTTGCAGAGTTCCAGGTCATTAGTGAGTAAGCACAATCTTGGGGTGTTTTTGTCAAGACACTAGTCATTTTTTACTTAGTTTTGTCTTATTCACAAACTGAATATTATTTAATATTTTGTATTTATCCTTTTTTCTAAGTGCATGCACTAGAGGACAAATTCTTGTAAAGGAAGAGTCGAGGAAGCCCAAAAATCTAGAGGGAAACTCGGGATTCCTTCTGAAACTAGTTTCCCTCAGAGACCTAGTCCTGAAGAAAAAGTCACAGAGTATCTCTATTCAATTGATAATGAGGTGGTTGATGATTTAAGGAGAATCACAAGGGCATATGCAAAGAATATTGGGGGTCTACCCATTATTCTTTCCTTACTTAGAATAGAAGTGCGTAAGAAAGACCGTCCTTATTGTGAGGATTCAATGTTAGTGGAATACTTTGAAGAGCTGGTAGAAACAACCTTGCAAGAGATTGTGCATCCTCTAAATTAGTTAGGACCAGATTCCCCTCACTACTCACCTTTTCGAACCCCTGTTTAGTCTCCACCTCAATATCCACTTAGAATCATGGAAAATGTGAATGCAAATCAACCTCCTCCACCACCTTCTTGGAGAGATAGATCCCCTCTAAACCTTACTCATCCATTACATGCCGTGCCTGAGAATTTTGATAAGGAATTGCCCAAGTTTGAACCGAATGAATGAATTCTTGTGGATGATCATTTGCAAAGTTTTTATCTAGCTTTAGAAGGTTTACAAGCAAAAAATCATGAAGACATAGTCTGCATATTGTTCCATCACACTCTCAAAGGAAAAGCAGCCTCATGGTATTTTTCCCTACAGGAAAACTCAATCCCAAATTGGAACACCTTTAAGAGATTGTTTAGAAACAAATATGGAATCCAAAGAACCCATGTTGATTTAATGAAAGGGTTGTTTTCCCTCAGAAAAGAAAAGAAAAAAAAGGTGCATAATTTCACTCAGAGGTTTTCTGCCTATATGAATAATTTTGATGCAGATATAGCCCTTTCTCTTCTTTCTTTCCTTCTTTTCAACCTCTTCTCTCTCTCTCTCTCTCTCTATTTTCTTTAAATCCGTCGTACCTTTGTGTGGCACTGTTTGTTCGATTTTCTTTTTAGGTTGACTTTTCATTGCTGGTGATGGTATCTCCTTTTAGTTGACTAGAATCCTCTTCACTTTACCCCAAAATACGAAAATCTACCCCCCCATAGCCTACCCGACGCTTTAGAAAGCTCAGATAGTTTTGTTTACTTGCTTAGGAAATATTCTCACTCCCTTTCGGCAATGAATTTTTTCCACTTTTTTCCGTTTCTTTGCCCAGTTAGAATTTGGTGGCGGTTCATGTAGTGACGAACGAGGTTCTACAATATGACCCACTCCTTTTTCTATCAGGAATTTCAACAGTAGGGTCGGTAGGGAGCACATGAACTGCTCGATAAGGTCTGTATATAATTTCTTCTAAATGGTTTCTACCGAAGTTCTTTCTTCTATGGCTTGTTCCTCGCAGAATTCATCGGTGATCTTCTCAAATCACTCTGACAGGTTTGTTCGTCCCCCTTGAATTAGTTTCTCTAGCAGCTCTTGTTCCTTAGTTTCTTCCGGCTTTTTCAGCCAAAAGTTTTTTCAAAAGCTAGGTTACCGATTCTACGAATTTCTCATGAGTTTTAGTGAAGAATCTCTCCTTCACCTAAGCGGTTGTTAATCTTTTTCTCCTCGCGTAATTCTGTAAATAATTTGCTATTTTACGCTCCCACTAGTTCTTCATCTCCTTTTCTGATATCATCTGCTTATAGTCATCTTAGATATGTACTAACGGAAACAGAACCAATGTTGTAATCTCACAGATCACAAAGGGTTACCAATAATACACATTGAATCATACAGACATAATAGACAAGAGATAAGAACATAGATGTAGAATAACAAATTATATTATATAATGAGGGTCCATACAAACACAGAACTGAACCAAGTTCTCAATTGGCTCAACGGCCTAATATATATGATTTACAAATAGTTACATATAACTACCTGTCGGTTCGGTCAACCGACACGAACTTAAGTGACCGACCTAATCTCTAATTAGTCGACTATTCGACTAGTTGGCTCACCGAATAGCTCCTCCAACATCTCGCCCAGGAACAAAATCTTTCTTCGTCCCGAAGAAACAGGGGAGGTACTCAAAATTCTTACTATCTGAGATAGTTACTTTATTGTTTGTTTTTCATGGGCTATCCAGTCGGATGGTTGGTCGCTTCTATATGCATACTTCAACGATTGCTTCTGCTGTAACGAGCAGCTGATGTTGAAATTCTATCCATCTTTGTAGTACTTTCTGGATGTCGATGGTCAGTGTTGTGATTCTTAATAATGTTGACATCTTCTCCTAGATGGAAAGGTCTACTATTCTTTCCATGTCAGGCCCCATGAATTGGTCTTTTTCTTTTGCTATTTCTAGTAGTCTTTTCATCTGCAGGAAGATGGTATCTAGTTTCTCCAAGCTTGGGAGTGCTTGCTACACCCACTAGTGTGCTTGTCTTTCTAGTCTTTGTAGTTTGGCTATCTCCAGTACGATTTGATCTTATATTGTATTTCTCAGTGCTTCTTCAGTGATTTTTCTCTTTTCTAACGCTTGAATCTGTTCTTGAGTCTATCAGGTCTGCTGAAATACTTGTCCGTAATAAGTAGGCCAGTCCTGGAGTACCTCTTCTGTAATGACATATTCTTCTAAGTGGTCTTGCAGCACTTTGTAAGCTTCTGAGAATGTTGTGTACTGTTGCATTAATAATCTGGATGTCTCTTTTTTTTAACTTCTTTTGTATTATGCATGTGTACTTGTAGGGTCACCACCACACTCTCAAATAGTTGATATACTTTTTCTAGTGGCTTGTCGGTTCCGACTTCCATCGGCCCTGGTATTATAGATTGAGCTAAGTTTCTACATTTTGACAGGAATTCAACTTTTTCATTCTCAATGTCGTCGATCTCCTTGCATCTGATCTGGCTTCTTGTTTTTGCTTTAGTAGCCAGAGTTTCTAATATTTGTCCCAACTCTTCGACTTTTAGCTTTGTTGCATCGATTGCAGTGGTTGACCCAAGTTCGCTAATGTGGACCATTGTCAACTGTGATTCTTTTTGGTGTTCCTTCTTTTTTCTATCTCTTTTCATCTTATGTTTATGCTCTTGTACCTACTGTTGTGCCTGTGTATCTGCAAGTGGTGGATTCTGGTTGGTTTTCTGGTTGGTTTTTTGGTTGTTGATCTGCAACTGCCGGTGGAACTTCTGGTTGAATTTCTTGGGTGAGCTCTGTGACTGGATGTGTATCTGGAGGGTTTGGTATAGAGGGTTCATGTATAGATGGTTCAGGGTTTGGTGAATGTAACACCCTGGTTTTGACCCCGTTTGCATGATGTATATAATGTAATTAATCGTGGTGAGGAGCTAAAGGCAAAATCCCCACCATTGATTTGGTTGTGTATGTTTCGGCAATGGGGATAGTTGCCGATGGTATATCATGCTATCCGACACATTATAATTTGGCATCATGTAAATACGCACATCAAATAAAATAAACCCACAACTAGCTACGGCATTGCAACATTAAAATGAAAAGGGAATTATTTCAAAGGATAAGGGGGTGGGGGATGTCAAACCTTGGTCTATGGGGGGGAAACCCATGTGTTACCACCTTGTTGAATTTTCGTCTTTCCTTGTCTCATCCAACCTCTTGAATGTTTTGTTGAGTTAGTTGAGGGCTGTTATTGCATGAGGAAACGTGGGCATGGGGAGGCGTCGGTTTTGGAAGGCTGCTGTCAGTTCAGACAGTACACATGCCCAGTGGCAAAACCATCATTTCTCTCACACCTGGTCTCCACTCTTCCCACCGCTTCTGTTTTTCCTCCTCACGCAGGCAGTCGGTCGAGCTCTCCACTGCGTGTTATCTCCATGGTTTTTTCATCCTCACGTAGAGCCATGGTCTGTTCTCCTCACATATGGAGTCGACGTTTTTGGTCTCCACCATTGTCGGACTATGAAGAATCGATGTGGGACCTCTTTCATTATGGATGGACTATTGTTTCCCACACTTGTTGGCCGTGTCCTTTCTCCTCATGCATAGGAATTCTGCGTTGGTTTTCTTCACGCAGGGAGCAGGCGAAATCATGGTTGTCACTCAGGTTTTTCGGGTGCAGAAGCCATTTTTACGCTCAGGGACTGTGTGTAAGCTTCTTTACTGATTTGTGGCCCGTGCATATGTTTTCCTCTGTGTTTTGCGGTTTGGTGCAAGTTTCCCTCACGCACAGACCGTTGGAGTCATTTTCCCATGTTGTGAGCCGTGTTTACTGATTATGTTTTGGGACTGTTGTCTTCCCCGCGTTTTGTTGGCTGTGGTGCCCAATTACGCTTTTGGCTGCTATGGATTCTTGGTGAGCCATTTTTTGCCATCAACGATGTCTCTGTTTTGTGGACTGTGTGAAGTTGCCGTAGCTCTCACTATGAAGTTGGGTTGCTGAAGTACCCTGGTTTTGGGTTGTGGTTGAGTTGTTTTGGCCATGCTAGGGACAAGAACAACTCTGAGTTGTCTTGTGGCTTGAGCCGTGTTCACCGTTTGGATGGGATTGTCAACCGGTCGTCTTTGCTTTCTTCACAGGGCTATGAAGGGATTGTTTTGCTGCGGTATGCAGTGGGTGGTATTCGGACTATTGTGAGTGGGATTAGTGGCTGGGTATGCTTGAGAAGGCTGGTGTTGTGGCCACCAACTTAGCATTAGCCTTTCCTAGCTCCTTGATGACCTAGTGAATCCCAGCTGTGTTGGTTTGCTGCTTCGTGAACCTTGGCTATGTGTACGCCTGCATTGACCCTTATTCCTTGAGGAATCATGCTCATCTCGGGGGTGGCAGTGTTGCTGAGGGATTGATGAGCACGTTGGCCTATGGTTGGGTGAAACGTTGCAGCGACGTAGCTGGTTGCGGGGCGAGTTCTCCATTAAAATATTAGTACTTCTGATTGTTTCATCTCTGCAATTATATCTATTTTTTTATGAATTATGATGAACATGCTGAATGCTGGAATATGTGTGTGCTGCTTCCGCTGAATGTTGAGGAACTGTGTATCCTTGTATGTTTATGCATCTTAGCATATTCCTATTATGTATCATGTCAAGCCTTTAATTTCAGCATTGATGTGTGCTAAACTTGATGGGGCTATTTGCCCGTTTGTATGTGGTGTTCGTCGCATCCTCTTCGTCGGTCGGAGGGTCGGGGACGTGATAGAGTGGTATCAGAGCTCATGTTGCAGCATGGGCCTGAATGGACCACTAGGATGTAGTGATAGAAGCAGAATTGCTTTTTGCCTAGCAGAGATCAGAATTTGATGGCGGCAAACTTCAAAATTTTTTCTGTGTTGGAACGGTCGGATCATCGGAACACTAAGTGGAAGGGACTTCCAACGTAGCGGAAGAATTAGATGAAAGCGCACCCGATGGGAACAGTTTGAAGGAAAATCATGGAAAATTGTCAAGTGTCCATCGAAAGCAGAAAGTTGATTGAGCGTCCGCTGTTGCGGATGGAAAAATGACTACGCGTCCGACGGGTAAGTTCTCCGACCGCCGACGCCATGAAGAAAAGTTGAAAAAAAAAACATTTTCTAAGTATAGAAATCGTTGGCCATCGGAAGAAGATAGAGGTTTGATGTTCCACCGTTGCGGAAGCCAAAAGCACTAGACTTCCGATGTAAAAAGATTGTCGACACCGATCGGGTCATGCCATAGCAGATTGGGCCGCCGATCGGGAGAAGATCCAGGATTGTGTTCCGCCATTGCAGCTGTGGAAGGAACTAAGTCGCCGACAGAAAGAAGAAAGTTGAGCCAATCAAGCGGCGAAGAGGGAAAATTTTGAAAATTTTCTAAGTGTTCAGCGTCCGTCGGCAGAAAATAGGTGTTGGGTTCGCCGACACTGCGGAAGAATTTAGCAGTTGTCTATCCGCTGTTGCGGCTGTCGTAAGGACTAAAACGTTGATGCGGCAGTGGATCCGGTTTCCGACAATAGGAAAATTCAAAATTTTTCTAAGTGTTGTGATCATCGGAATATGTTATCTGTTTGAGCAACTGATACATCAGCTCAGTTAGTGGTTTGGACTTCCCATGCCGTCGGTGGAAGAAGTAGAAATTTTGAAAAATTGAAAATTCGTCTAAGTATGGAAACTGTTAGAAAAAGTTAGCCGTTTGGGTAGCCGATGTGACAGCAAGAATCAGAAGGAAATAGAAGATGAAGTTGCTGATGCAATGGAAGAAGAAAAGAGAAAGTTTCGGTGGAAAATAGTGGAAGTAGGAGTCGCAGTTTCGGCAGAGATATTTTGAAGATAGGCGAAAAATAATAGTTGTTTGAGCATCCGATGTGGCGATAAGAAGAAGAAGAAAAATTGAAATTTTTTACAAGTATAGAAAACATCGGAAAACTTTAGAGGATCGGACCGCCGACACGTCGGAGAAAATTAGAGGATCGGTCTGCCGATATGCCGGAAGCCAAAGAAAGATTGGCCCGACACCTCGGAAAAATTTAGTTGATTGGACCGCCGATGAAGTCGGATGAAAGATGAATATTGGATTGCCGGAGTGTCGGAAGCTTAGAGAACTAGTCGTCCGACAGGTTAGAGGATCTGATTTCCGATGAACAGCGGAGAAGCTAGTGGTTTGGACTGCCGAAATGTCAGATTGATAGATGAAATGGGAGCCGATTCTGCAGAGGAAAATTTGAGTTTTTCAAAGGGGATTTTCCAGCAGATTTCGACTATTTTCCAGTGGGATTTTTCAGCTATTTTTCAGTGGGTTTACAGGTGGCTGAAGTTGACACCTAGTCCAAAATGCAGTGGTGTGTAAAAATGCCGAGATTTGGTGAAAATATTCATTTTTAGAAGTGGTGTGGTTTTCACACCCGAGGTCGGAATGAAGCATGTGGATAGGTGTTGGAAATCTTATCCAGTAGGGGACAAGGGTAAGTCACCAGAATCTAAGCATGGAGCAACAAATTGCTAATGACGGCCGCTGCTATCAAATGGACAAATCTGAAAAATTGCATGCCCAGAGGTAGCGAGGACCATTAAGTCAAACTAGCTGTTGTGTGGAAGAGGAATTCCATGCGAGGATATGGGACTTGAAAAGGGAAGTTTCCTTAAAACCCTATCTTGCTGATTGTAACTACATTTCCTAAGTTTTATGCTTGAAATGTATGAGGATACATTTTGTATGAACCACTAATGATAATCATTGCTTTGATGTTGGCATTAGTGGAAAAACCAACGATGACATGGACTTGGATGAATATGTTGTTGATGCTAACAATTGTGACTAGCAACCCTTTGGAGAAAGGGAGGAGGAAACAAGTCCATAACAAAAGTTGGTGGGCAAAGTCTGCAATCCTCTGCAAGATACCAACCAAACTAGTAATGTCAAGGGTGTAAGTACGACCCATGAAGGTAAGAGTTTGGTTATGGTGAATTCCATGGAATGGTAAAGGTAAGAGACCTCATACCATGTGGATACTTGAATATAGAAAGGTGTCATTCCTGTATATATTGATTGAGCTTAGTAGCCCAAGGAAAGTAAGTACAGGAGAAAATGTTGTGATGCATTGCATGAATGCATTGAGATGAGTGCATGTGATATTATGAATAACTAATGGCTGAAATGATGAATTGATGACAATTCAGGAACCATTTCAAAGGGTGTTATGAATGCAGGATAGTAAGTTTATAAAGAGGATAGTCATGACAATTGGCTGTCGGGAATGCTCTAGGAAAGAGCAAGGTGGTACAAATGATACGCTTGTGAAGTAAGGAATATCTAAACATTTCATTTAATTGCATGAGTGATGTGACTATGCCTTGCAAATGTTAGTATGATAACGATTGCATGAAGTAAATGAGTTTTGGTAATATTGATGTGACTAACAGTCGAAAGTATTTGAATTTTATAAATTCTGAAAATGCTTAAGTGATGGTTGTAGCAATGAAAAGGTTATATGCATCCAGACTTACCAAGTGTTTGGTTGATTGAAGATCATGTTTTAGGTAGATTATTTTGAGCATGGCAGTGAGAGGTAAGACCCTGACCAATGCCATAATCTACCATGTGAAAGAGCCAAACCTTATGAGAAGAGTCTCATGGTTGTAAAAATAGTTGGTATGCATAATAGGTTGTTAAATTTGAATTGTGAATTTTGGATTTAAGGAATTGCTGACAACTACTAGCCACTATTGGTTTGCATAAGATTGTGTTTGGTTGATTGAAGCTCAGGTTTCAAGTAGATTGTTTCGAGCATGGCAGTGAGAGGTAAGACCCTGACCAATGCCAGGATCTACCATGTGAAAGAGCCAAACCTTATATGCATAATAGGTTGTTAAATTTGAATTGTGAATTTCGGATTTAAGAAATTGCTGACGACTACTAATCACTGTTGGCTTGTATAATATTGTGTCAGAAAGACGCATGGTAAGTGGGTATTCATGTTATGTCAGTAAGCATAAAATTATAATGGGCATAGTAGTGCTGCTTATAAGAGACCCACAAATGAGGATCACCTCATTGCTAAGCAAACTAATTTATGTAGTAGATAGAATTGCAAATTCTTATTGAATTTGATTACTAATGTCATTGCTTGGCTATGGAACAATCAATTTGGATTGTATTATCAGATAATGATTGACTGTTTGGCTGTTTGACTCAATGTACCAGGGGTACACACTGCAGGAAGAACATGTGTGATGGCCTGCAGAAGCCAAACATCATGGGAAGGTTTCCCTTATCTTGGGAATGAGTTTCGGGTGAAACGCCATTGGACATTTTGAAAATATCTCATCTGCACTGCATGTTTGGTAGTAACATGAGTGAGATGGTATAAATTATGTCGGTAAGACATGTGTGGATATGAAATGTAAAAAGGAGTTGGGATGGAAAACCGAGGGAATGTTAAATCAGAGAAGGAGCCCCTATTCCTCCTTAATGAAGGCATACTGTGTCGGCAAATGGATAAGTGTTATGTGACCCTTGCTAAGAATATGCATGTCAAATTATTAAAATTCCATATGCAGAACATGTTTTTGATTTTATTTCCATGATGACCGATTGCTTGAGTATGAATAGGGCCTACATGGCACACACCAAAAAAGAGTGCACACTTTTCCGATGTCGATTCATGAAAGGGTTTTCAATATTGATTACACCCTAGGGAGTGGATGCACTCCTGGTGTCTCAATACTTGATAGTGAATGATATGTAACATGATTACCATTTTAGAGCAATAACGCTGATGAGTTTGCTTATATTGCTTGTGTGGATAGGTAAAAGGTAAAAGGTAAAAAGGTAAAAGGTAAAGGGTAAAGGGTAAAAGGTAAAAGGTAAATGGTTGTTGTGAGGGGTTGCGGAGTAAGGGTTATCGTTGATATAAGAGTATGTTGATATATGTGTTATTGTTGGTATAAGTGTATGTGTTATTGTTGATGGCTTGATAAACCCAACGGTGTTGGCTTGGATGATGATTGATCGTTGATATAAGTGCAAGTGATTTGTTGGTAGGATGATAAACCCAACTGTTAGCTGGCTTGGCTGAGTAGCCTAGTAAACCCAGCAGTGTATTGGCTTGATTGGCAACAGCCTGATAAACCCAATTGTATATTGGCTTGGCTGGACGGTCTGATAAACCCAACTAGAGGTTGGCTTGAATGTGCCTGATATATATAAAAGGATGTTGTGGAGTAGCCTGCGTGCTGACCTAACATCCAAGTCCATAGGTGAACCCAAGGCTTGAAAAGCGAAGCAGGATCCTGTGGACGAATGAGTAAATGCACAATATAGATAAGTATTGGATTATTTTGCTTATGAGCATACATGTGTATATGATTTGGTTATGATGTTTTAAGCTCTTGTTCTAGAGATAAAACCGATGAGAATAAACTAAACATGTGAATCTATTCAATGTTTGGATATAGGTATCGCTATGAGCGAGGACTATGAGAGCATCCTAGGGGTGCATGTGGACATGTGACTATCCTGGAAAGGTCGGAATGAGCGGCAATGGAAAAGGTGCTAGTGAGACCGTGAGGTTCCTAGCAGTTGAGACAAACCATGTGGAGATACTCCATGGTTTAGAGGTCTGGAATAGACCGAAGACACTAAGTGTCATGACCAAGAGGGATTGGTCCAGCATTCACGGTGAAGTGAAAGAGGCTGAGAGCTGAAAAGCCATGGTAGTGGTGTGGGTTCCAGGATGGAACAAAACAAAGAGGAAAAAAAAACTCTTGCTGCTCTCTTTTTCCTTTTGATTATATATACATATATATTTATGCATTGTGAAAACAAAAGATTGTTGAATGCATGTACGATTGAAAATGGAATGTGTGTTTTTGCTAAAGGTAAATTGTGAATGCTGGAGTGGTTAATTTCCTGCCCAAGAATGGACATGAATGAGCTCATGTGCCTGTTGGGAAGGCATGAAAAATATGAAAGTCTCCTTGATGAGGATTGGACTGTCATGCCAATTGGGTAATTAAATGACTGATTTTAATGTCTATACTATGCTTTGTCTGATAGAATTTCAATGGTGCATTTCACAGGTGAGAAAAGTGAAACCTGGTGGTGCACATTGATCATGGCAGCAGATCAAAAGTTGTTGGACTTAGCTGGAAGTCTCCTTCAAATGATTGCCAAGACCCAAGAAAATCTTGGGGAAATGCTCAAGATACAGAGAAGGAAGAATGAAATGAACCACCAGATTTTGCAAGACTCTATTGGTTTGCAAAGGGAGGTGAAAAGCCTTATGGGAGCAATCGGAAAAGGAAAGGAAGGTGGATCAGCGATGGGACATTCGTCCAAGCAACCTGATAAGAAATGGTCCAGGCATGAAGACTCAAAGGAAATTGAGCAGGTAAAGATGAAGCAACCAGTGAAATGTTGGGAATGCGAAGGACATCATTTACGCCGGGACTGCCCAATGAGGGAACATGATGAGGGCAATAGCCACAAAGTTCCTAGAATTTGGGATAAGCTGAAAGCTGAGAACTAGCAGGACAAGTTCATGGAATCCGAGAGGCTTGGTTTTGCACGTTCATAGTGAATAATTGAATGTGGGACAGATCTGCAAAATTTTGAAATTTTGATGTGCAATTGTATATGTATTGTATATGTATTCCTATGTATTGGAACACCGAGGATGGTGTTATTCCAAGGGGGAGGGTAAATGTAACACCCCGATTTTGACCCCGTTTGCATGATGTATATAATGTAATTAATCGTGGTGAGGACCTAAAGGCAAAAGCCCCACCATCAATTCGGTTGTGTATGTTTCGGCAATGGGGATAGTTGTCGATGGTATATCATGCTATCCGGCACATTATAATTTGGCATCATGTAAATATGCACATCAAATAAAATAAACCCACAACCAGCTACGACAGTGCAACGTTAAAATGAAAAGGGCATTATTCCAAAGGATAAGGGGGTGGGGGATGTCAAACCTTGGTCTATGGGGGGGAAACCCATGTGTTACCACCTTGTTGACTTTCCATCTTCCCTTGTCTCATCCAACCTCTTGAATGTTTTGTTGAGTTAGTTGAGGGCAGTTATTGCATGAGGAAACGTGGGCATGGGGAGGCGTCGGTTTTGGCAGGCTGCTGTTAGTTCAGACAGTACACATGCCCAGTGGAAGAACCATCGTTTCTCTCACGCCTGGTCTCCACTCTTCCCACCACTTCTGTTTTTCCTCCTCACGCAGGAAGTCGGTCAAGCTCTCCACTGCGTGTTATCTCCATGGTCTGTTCATCCTCACGCAGAGCCGTGGTCTGTTCTCCTCACGCATGGAGTCGACGTTTTTGGTCTCCACCATTGTCGGACTGTGAAGAATCGCTGTGGGACCTCTTTTGTTGTGGATGGACTGTTGTTTCCCACACTTGTTGGCTGCATCCTTTCTCCTCACGCACAGGAATTCTGCGTTGGTTTTCTTCACGTAGGGAGCGGGCGAAATTGTGGTTGTCACTCAGGTTTTTCAGGTGCAGAATTCATTTTTACGCTCAAGGACTGTGTGTAAGTTTCCTTACTGATTTGTGGCATGTGCATATGTTTTCCTCTGTGTTTTGCGGTTTGGTACAAGTTTCCCTCACGCACAGACCGTTGGAGTCGTTTTCCCATGTTGTGAGCCGTGCTCACTGATTATGTTTTGGGATTGTTGTCTTCCCCGCGTTTTGTTGGCTGTGGTGCCCAATTATGCTTTTGGCCGCTATGGATTCTTAGTGAGCCGTTTTCTACCATCAACGATGTCTCTGTTTTGTGGACTGTGTGACATTGCCATAGCTCTCACTATGAAGTTGGGTTGCTGAAGTACCCTGGTTTTGGGTTGTGGTTGAGTTTTTTTGGCCACGCTAGGGCCAAGAACAACTCTAATTTGTCTTATGGCTTGAGCCGTGTTCACCGTTTGGATGGGATTGTCAACCGGTCGTCTTTACTTTCTTCACAGGGCTATGAAGGGATTGTTTTGTTGAGGTATGTAGTGGGTGGTATTCGGACTGTTGTGAGTGGTATTAGCGGCTGGGTATGCTTGAGAAGGCTGGTGTTGTGGCCACCAGCTTAGCATTATCCTTTCCTAGCTCCTTGATGACCTGGTGAATCCCAGCTGTGTTGGTTTGCTACTTCATGAACCTTGGCTATGTGTAAGCCTGCATTGACCCTTATTCCTTGAGGAATCATGCCCAGCTTGGGGGTGGCAGTGTTGCTGAGAGATTGATGAGCACGCTGGCCTATAGTTGGGTGGAACGTTGCAGGGACGTAGCTAGTTGCGGGGCGAGTTCTGCATTAAAAGATAAGTTCTTCTGATTGTTTCATCTCTGCAATTATATCTATTGTTTTATGAATTATGATGAACATGCTGAATGCTGGAATATGTGTGTGTTGCTTCCGCTGAATGTTGAGGAACTGTGTATCCTTGTATGTTTATGCATCTTTGCATGATGAATGCATCTTAGCATATTCCTGTTATGTATCATGTTAAGCCTTTAATTTCAGCATTGATGTCTGCTAAACTTCATGGGGTTGTTTGCCCGTTTGTATGTGGTGTTCGTCGCGTCCTCTTCGCCGGTTGGAGGGTCGGGGACGTGACAGTAAAGGTTCTGGATTGGGAAGTGGCGGTGGAGATGGTGAATGGTCGGGTGTAATTGGTGTAGTGGGGATATTGTCAATTGGGTCCTTGACTTATGGTGGTGAATCATCTGGGTCGTTAGAGATTAGGTTTTCGATCACCCAGTTGATTTCTTCCATATTTTCTTCCTCCACATCTCTTGCTGTCTCATTGGCTAATGGAGGGTGTGGGATGTCGGAAGGGATAAAGGATGAAGTGTGACTTGCGACAACTTGAGATGTCTTGTTGGGATTCCTCAAGAATTTCGACTTGATAATTCCCATAGATCTTGGTTTCTGGGGTATTTGTCCAAGTTGTTGGGGGAAGAGCTGCCTTGATCCACTAGCTTCAATTAGTGGACATTTGGTGGTAATCCTCTGGACAGAGGTGAGTAGTTCAGGCAATTTTTCAATGTATTCCTAGAAATCATCGTCCTAGTCGAACCTCTCTTTTAGGGTTTTGGGCATAGCATTTTTGCAAATGTCGACTGGGCTTATGGTGGGTATCTGTGGATTGTCTTCCTGTGTAATCTGGGTTGGATATGGGGGTGGAGGTGTAGAAACTAAATTGAAAATATTTTCATCCATTGAAGTGTTTGTACTTTTTACCTTTTTCGGTCGACCTTGCTGTGCTCCTGACTCGACAAAGCATCTGAACTACGTCTCAACCGGAACTTTGTTCACTACAGTGTCTTCTATGATGTCGACGGCCATAGCTACTAGTTCATCTTCATGTTTTTATTCTGAGAGGATAAGCTTGCGCTTCCCCTTCCCTTTTTCCTGAGTTGCCTTTTTTCTTGTGGCTGCTATTTCCCTTACTAGTTTTCTGATTTTGTGTTTGGGTATAGCGTATTCTGGGTTGTCAGATTCAATGTCTTCCTCTAGTCCTTCTCCTCCGTCCTGTGGTTGAACTAGACTGATACTTTTCTCAGCTGGTTTGGTTACCTGCTGCTCTGTTGGTGTACTTATCCTTTGGGTCGTTGGTGGTATGACTGTTAATTGTATTCTGTTGGTGTCTTCTGCTGGTGTTTCCTCTGACACAAAGGTGCTGATGTGCAGTTGAAGTTTATAGTCCTCTTCCTTCTCCTAGTCATTTAGTGGTTCTTCAATTGCTAGGTTTAATTCCTTAGCCTTTGCTGGTATTGATAACTTTGTACCGGATTGTCAAGCTAGCTCACGGAAGATCTCTTTGACTGTTGGGTAATAGTCAAGAGGCTTTGCTTTTGCTTTTGCTCCCTGCATATACCGGAATGCAGTGTGGTCGATTTCTAGTTGGATGTGTGCTATTTTTCACAGACTTCTTCAAATGTTCTGTGGCACTCTCCATCTGGTCGTTTGGATTTTCAGGTTTTGGAACCATTTTTCCAATAATTCTTTTCCATTTGCTAATTATTTCAATGTTCCAGTCTGCGCAAATGGATTGAACCTCCACATGTGAAATTTTGTGGGTTCTTGGAACTGCTTGTCCTCGACTAGGCACAAGTGGTACATCACTATCTAGATTATCATAGATGGGAACCTTATAATTTCGGTCGACTCCTGACATTTCTCACAGATAGATTTGAGCATGCCGGTGACATACTGAGCCCATCTGTACACTTTTCTTGTTTCTGCTATTGTGTCTACTTCTTCTAACATATCTAGCTTCAGGTCACTTCCTCGACCTGTAGGGGTGAGCCCTGTTGCTATGATTTTGGCCACGATTTGTGGCGTTCGGGCCTATATCTGACTAATCATTAGCCCTTTTGAATTTTTCCCTTATGGTGTTCCAGTTAGTCATTCCACCAGTCTTTCTTTGATACCAATAAGGACTGGGTCACCTTAGTTTGAGAGACCAGTCAGTTTGTATATGACTTCGCCAGAGATTTATATTGGTCTGTCAAAGTAAAATTTCCCATTGTGGTATCGGCTGATAATGAATTTTTCCGTTGTTTCTTTTGTTCCTCCAAAACTCGCCATGAACGGTGTGTTCATGTAGTTCATAATGGAGCTGTGGTTTATCTTCTCTGCTGCTTGTGTCGGTTTCTTGTCGACATAGGCCCATTCCTTGATTTTGGCCCAAGTTTTTTCCCATGAGGTTTCTTGTACCTTGGCATTCTTGATATTTCGTAACCTTCTCATCAATGGGGTTTCTGCTGATTGTAGTTCCTTTTTTTTTGCAACTATCGCTCTGGTTTGCTTTGGTTCCATCTCGTTGTTCTCTTGGTTGACTTTTCTTATAGGTTCTCGGTTCTCAATTTTCTGACTCTTGAATTGTTCTATCTCTTCAAAACACGGTAAATGATCTTTTTCTGGTCCGATATTTACAGGTGGAGCGGGTGATGTTTCTATCGATGGATGTATTAATGGTGGAAGTGATGGTCCAGCACGTTCTCTGGAGTTTGTGTTAATGGTGATTTGATTTTGGCACTCCTTCTAACCATAGTCATGAAGGTGTGATTTGACCTTCAGATTTGTCGGTCGATGTTGACCATGCGAATGGTTAATGCCGGTATGTCGATGGGTTTGATGTCGGTTGTCGAAGCGTTGGTTATTATTTCTGTCAAAGTTTCTTGAAATCTTGGGTTATGGGTGTTGGTTTTGTTTTGTTGTTTTTAGTATTTTTAGATTTTTATAGTTTTTGTCTAACAGTTATGGTCATTATATGCATGTTTTGTTTCTTTTTTTTTAACTTGTTTAAATTTTTGTACCGTTTTAGTCGGGCACCATTAACAAGTTTATGAAATATTATGCCTTGTAATGTCCTTAGTCGGACTAATCCATTGGCATGAATCTCTTCGGCAATATAAGGTCCCATCCATTATGTATGTAACTTTTTGGGTTTTCCTTTTACTTGACTGTTGTATAGTAAGGCGAGGTCCCCTACCGAATTTTTTTTTAAATATCTGCTATGATAGGTGTTTGCTGTTGAAAATGTAGTGGAACAACTGCTTCTTGTCCATAGACTAGTCGGAATGGTGTTTGGTCGGTCGAGCTCTTGTATGTTGTTCTATAAGCCCATAGTACTGCAGGTATCTTTTCATCCCAAGCATCTTTGTCGGTATTGCAGATTTTTGTTAGACCCCTTGTTAATGTTTTGTTGAAAGCCTCTATTTCTCCATTCGACTGACTCATGATAAGTTGTACTACGTCGGTGGTCAATTTTGAACTGGTCTGTTAGTGCTTTGATAGTTTTGTTAATAAAGTGTGAACCTTGGTCACTGATTAGGGTTATCTGGCATCCAAATCTAGTAATTATATTTTCGTAAATAAATTTAGTAGCTATCTCACTGGAACATGTGTCAACTGGTTCTGCTTCTGCCCACTTGGTTACATATTCTACTATGGTTATTATGTACCTTGCACCTGTTCTTTTTGTTGGTATCCAGTTGTTGGTATCCGGAATGGTCCTATGAAGTCGATGGCCCAAATTTTAAATGTCAAACTTGGGTTTACTGATATCAGGGGCATTTATGTACTAGGCAGAGGTTGACCCAATCGTTGACATCTGTCTCATTGGTTCATAACATTTTTACAATCTTTGTATAGTGTCGACCACCATAGCCCTGACTGTTGTATTTTCTTGGCAGTTCTGTCTGCTTAAAAATTTCCTCCCGTCAGTCCATAGTGTGCTTCATACATGATATTATCTCTTTCGTGTTCTAATACACATATTCTGAGGATGTCGTCCACACCCATTTTATATAAAAATCCATTTATGAGGCTAGATGGTGCAGCTTTCATAGCTAATATTTGTTTCTTTTTCATGCTCATGCCCTCTGGTGCTTGACCATTTTCTAAGAATTGAGTTATTTCCTCTAATTCTGTTGGAACTACTTCTATTCAAAATAAGTGTGCACCCAGTAGGTCGTCTTCGACTCCTGTCAGCTCCTCTCCTGTGTCGATTCGCAATAAGTGATCGGGCCCGACATTTAATTTTCCTAGTCTAACAACAAATTCAAATTTGAATTCTTGGAATACTAGTAGCCATCGACAAATTCTCCCGTGGTGTAAGGGTTTATTTACAAGGTATTTTAATGCTTGGTGGTTGGTATAAAATATGAAAGGGTTAGCTAGTAGGTCATGTCGATACTTTTGTAATGCAAAAACCATTTCTAATGCTTCTCTCTCTGTTGTCAAATAGTTTCGTTCTGCCTTGTTTAGTTTTCTGCTGTTGTAAAGTATGGGGTAATCCATTCTGTCATCCCCTAGTTGTGTTAGGATCGCTCCTATTTCTAGGCCTAGTGCATCGATGTGTACATGAAATTTGATCAACCAATTTGGAAAACTTAGGATGGGTGCTTCGACTAGCTTCCTTTTTAGTGTTTCAAATGATATGTTACATTCCTCTGTCCAGTCAAACTCCTGATCTTCTCTTAATAGTTCTTCCAATGGATAGGTCATATCTGAATAGTATCTCATAAATTTCCTGTAATATCCTGTATGACCAAGTAGTACCTTGACTTGTTTTGGGTTTACTGGTGGTTTTAAGTCGAGGATAATTTTTATTTTTACAAATTCAGCCTTGATGCCTTCTTTGCATACAATGTGTCCTAATAGTATCCATATAGGAGTAAGGAATATGCATTTTCTTATGTTCAGAGATAGCTGGATTTGTCAATATCGTTCCAATATGAGCCTTAGCCATTTGCAGTGATCTTTCAGCATAGAGTATATTGTCCAATAATAGAAATATAATGCCATTGTTTTGTAAATATATTCTTGAAATGTTTTGACCACAATTCTCGAAAATACTGCAGGTGCGTTTTTTATACCAAAAGGCATAACTCTGTAGGAAAATGAGTCGAATTCACATACGAATGTTGTCTTTTTTTGGTCTTTTTTGGCTATTGGTACTTGGTTGTAACATGAGAATCCGTCTGTAAATGAATTGAATTCATGCCCTACGAATTCATTTAGGATTTCATCTACGTAGGGTGTTGGGAATGGGTCTATTAAGGTGACTTTGTTTAATTCTCTGAAGTCGACACAGATCCTTAGCTTTGTCAGGTCGTGTTTCTTTGGTTGTACAACCATTGGAATTGCCCATTTGATTGGTCAATAGGGTAGATAATTCCTGCGGAAAGCATATTATCAATATCTTTCTTGACTATCTCTTTGTATTTATGAGCTAATTTATATGGCCTCTTCTTTACAGGTCGGGCATCAGGTTTAATGTCGATCTTCATTTCACCCATTTCATGGACTAGACCTTTGAGATCTTTGTAGTCTCTAGAAAATACATCTTGGAATTATTTTAGGAAGTTTACTATTTCGGTTGTTTGTTCTTCACTCCAGTAATCGCCATTTTTTTCCATTTTTGGTCCATCATTGTTTGATATGTCAAATTCTTTAGTTTTCACTTTGGCGTCTAACCATTCTGGTGCTTTGGTTTCATTGATCAGTTGGATCCCTTCTTTAAACTGTGAAAATGTAGCAGGAAATTCTGTTGTAGTCATTCGGTCAGCATCTTCTTTGTCGGTTGTCTCAACTTTAAGTACTGTGCGAATTGGTTTTCTTGTTTCTGAATGGTATGATTTCCATCGAAAGCTTTTTCCTTCTGGATTTTCGTTTTCCATTTGTAGTCTTGTTGACTGTGGTATTGTCTTGGTTTGTATGTTATTACATGTTATTGTCAGTCGGTCATAATTTTGTGTTAGAGTGTTGTTCCCGGTCGATTCTATAAACGCTTTGATTTGTTTTGCAGTCTCGACTAACTTTTCGTCTTGTGGTATAAATTTGAAGTCTTTGATGAAGTTCTCTCTAAGTTCATGCCATTGAAATTTTTCACCCCGTGCTTTTTCCATTTTGTATCATTTGTTTGATAAGTCAGATAGCGTCAACGAAAACAGGTGTGGCCATGTACATTCGTCTTTATACCCAAATGTTTTCCACTCTTTTTCGCATGTTCTTATGTGTTCTTATGGGTCCCACCCTTGGATGAACATAGGTATTTGGGCTTGTTTGGTTAGCCTCTTTCCTCTGAATATTTATACAAAGTAAGTCGAAGATGTTGTCCATGTCTGCAATCTTGATTGATGGGTATCCCACCCTCTAGCAGCTTGTCCTTTGAAGGTTTCTACTAAGCTTTGTAGTTGGCCATGTTCACTAATTTTTTTAGATACTTGCTCTATATGCATAACCGGTGATTCTCTTTCTTTGTATCATGGAATTTGTTTGATACTTACATTTGTTGGTTTTAAGGTAGGGTATTCCCTACTTTTCTTTTTGAATATTTTTTGGGATGATGGAAACTACGAAACATTGTTGGACTCATTTTTTCTGCACTGTTTGAATGGTCCAACAATCTCTTGCTTGTGTCTCATAGTTTTCAACTTCCCAATCATATAATTCTACGTCTGAGTTGTATCCTACTGAATCTTGATTTCCTAAGTGAAGTTCGCCATAAACATTGGGTTCTGTGTAGTCTTCATTATTTTGTATTTGATATAATTGTCGGATGTCGACTTCTTCATCAATAGGTTCTATCCAAGGTTCTCCTTGGGATGGATGGATAGGTACTATGGATTTCTGTCCATTTCCTTTTAGTTTCATCATTTCTTTATCTAAAGATATTGATGCTTTCTTTTTTCTTCCCCAAGGCCGACCTACTAAAGTTGGAAAGGAAATGGATCCTTCCTTAGGGTCGATGATTTCAAAGTCAACTTTGGTCGATATTTATTTTATTGTCATATCAACATTTCGCCAAAATTCGATAGGTTCGATCAGACCTTGGTCGGCTAATTTGAGGTATATTCCTGACTCATATAGTCGAGGTCTACCCAATTGTTCCCAAGTGTCACGAGTCATAATATTTTCTTGTGAGCCGAAGTCGAGTACAACTTGTCGAACATGGTATCCTTTGATTTCTAGGTCGACAAGTGGGTCGACATCACTTTTGTCGTTTTGGTTTAAACTAAAAATGTTTTTGTTTTTGTTTTCTGTATTATTGTTGTGTTTCATATTATATAATAATTCAATGAATTTAGATACCGATTTATCATCTTGTACTAAGAATATTAATTCTTTAACTGTGTTTTGTCGACTATCATTAGCTTCTTCTTTTCTAGAAAATTCTTTAAATATAGTCATTGCGTCATTATATAATTGTTTTTGTTTAGCTGGGTTAGGATAATCGTTCTTTTATTTTATTTTACTTATGCGTGGATTATCACTTCCATTTTTTTCCCCTTATCGGGTTACTATATGCAGGTTCTTTGTATTGATTACATCCTATTTTTGAATGCATGACAAGACATTATCATTTTTATTTTTATTGATTTTATAAAGCATAGTAGGGCAATCCTCTAATGAGTGATCACCAACTCCACTGCTAGTACACAATTTTAAATCGGTTATGTCCTTATATGGGTAGTCTGCATATCGATGACCTTCATTATAGCATGTGAAACATTAGATGGGCTGACGTGGTCGGTTGTCGCGATTCCCAGAGAATCGACCTCGACCTCCATATACTCCACGACGGTTGTCGAACTTGCGCTCATATCAACGACCTTCATATATTTGATTATTCTATTTGTTTCAATCATTGATTCGCTGGTTGTTATCATTGTTCTGCGTAACTGCGTTTGTTTGGTAGACTACTTGGTAATTTTGTCGGTTCTTTAAGTTTAAGTGACAGTCAGCCGTGGCGTGACTTTTTACTTCATAGATTGCACACCAAGATGCTTTTCCATTTTTCATGTTGTACGGGAAATCTTTCGTTATGTGTTCTCCATGTTCTTGGCAGATGTCGCAAAAGTACTTTGTTTAAACAAATCGAACGTCCTGTCGACTTATGTCTTGTCGACATTTATCTTTAGCGTGTCCGGTCATTGAGCATTTTGTGCACCAGAAATCTTGATTATTAAGGTTCAACTCTTTCAATGATTTCTGCATGATTTCTAATTGTTCTTCCAGTCTAGTATCTATGGGATATGCTAGGAAATATTCATCCATCTCCACTTGCAGAGCTTTGGTAAGCACATCTTCATATGTTTTAAACGTCTCCAAGCTTATGTGCCACCGAATTTTCTGTGATAGACATGTAAGGAACCACTAAATTTATAGTTGTTGATCAATTACATAATCCAGTTGTCTAAGGAGGTATTTCCATCATTTGTCATACTCTCGGATAGACTCTGCTGGCTTTTGAGATGTTGTTTTCAACTTTTTAGCTGCCGGATGTTTTACATCTGGAGTTTTAAAGAAGGACAAGAATTGTGCTTTAATTTCTGCTTTAGATGCTTGGGGAGTTCTCTCAATATAGGTCATGTACCACATTAGTGCTCTTTTCCTCAAGGCACCGGGGAACTGTGCCATCTGTCGATCTTCAGCTGTAACCCGATTTGCCTCCCATGTCAACTCACAAATGAACCAATGTCATCTAGGATCTTCGTCACTCTTGTATAGAGGGATCTGTGCTGATACGTGACCCATGTCAGAATCATTGTCGCTATATCCTCCAAGAGGTGGCGGTGGTGGGGGTAGTGGGATGTTTTGCTTGTCTCATTGTGCAGAACTGTTTTCGATGGAACTTTCATTCCCGTCGGTCATTTTGTTTGTCGTTTCTTCTCTGACAAGCAGTCAGTTCGGGTCGACTTCTCCTGTCGATGTCCAACTGCACTGATTTATCTACAAGTTCGACTGTTTTGTATTTTCCAAAGCTTTGTTTGGCAGGGGGGGTGCTCCTTCATGTGTCAGGTAAAGTAAATGGATACTTCAGTTGGAAGGGTACGCCTGAAGCGTGACCCAGTTTCCTTCCTCCGGTTGATGGATCACTAAATGATTATCATCATTTAATGCGTCGTCTAGTCAGCTCCATATACCAAACTCACCAGCTCTTAGTCTTAGGTCTTCTTCGACAATGGCTTGCATCCTGGTACTCGGATTCGTTGGAGACAGAGGTCTTATCTCCTGGGGAACTTCTATTTGGAGAGCTTCACGCTGCTCTATCCACAATTCTTCTTCCATGGGTGATGCTTCTTCATCCACGCCTTCTTCCTATCGGTCATGACCTGACTTTAGAGGATTTCTTTCCTGGTCTGTCACCCTAGTATTCATTCCTCTTTGCAGTGCTATATCCATTTCTCTTCTTTCTTCCCTTCTTTTCAGCCTCTTCTCTCTCTCTATTTTTTGTAAATCCACCGTACCTTTGTGTGTCACTATTCGTTCGATTTCCTTTTTAGGTTTACTTTTCATTGTTGGCGATGGTATGTCCTTTTAGTCAACTAGAATCCTCTTCACTTTACCCTGACATATGACCAGCTACCCCCCCGTAGCCTACCCGATGCTTTAGAAAGCTCGGATAGTTCTGTTTACTTGCTTAGGAAATATTCCCACTCCCTTTCGGCAATGAATTTTTCCCACTTTTTATGTTTCTCTGCCCAGTTAGAATTTGGTGGCAGTTCGTGTAGTGACGGACGAGGTTCTACAATATAACCCACTCCTTTTTCTATCAGGAATTTGAACAGTAAGGTCAGTAGGGAGCACAGGAACTGCTTGGTAAGGTCTGTATAGAATTTGTTCTGAATGGTTTCTACCAAATTTCTTTCTTCTATGGCTTGCTCCTCACAGAATTCGTCGGTGATCTTCTCAAACCACTCCTATAGGTTTTTCATCCCCCTCGAATCAGTTTCTCTAGCAGCTCTTGTTCCTTAGTTGCTTCTGGCTTTTTCATCTAAAAGTTTTTTCAAAAGCTGGGGTACTGATTCTACGAACTTCTCATGAGTTTGAGTGAAGAATCTCTCCTTCTCCTGAGCGGTGGTTAATCTGTTTCTCCTCGCGTAATTCTGCAAATAATTTGCTATCTTACGCTCCCACCAATTCTTACTCTCTTGTTCTAATATCATCTGCTCATAGTCATCTCAGATATGTACTACCGGCAACGGAACCAATGTTATAATCTCACAGATCGCAGAGGGTTACCAATAATACACATTGAATCATATAGACATAACAGACAAGAGATAAGAACATAGATGTAGAATAACAGATTATATTATATCATGAGGGTCCATACAAACACAGTACTAAACCGAGTTCTCAACTGGCTCAACAGCCTAATATATATTATTTACAAACAATTACATATAACTACCTGCCGGTTCGGTCAACCGACACGACCTTAAGCGTCCGACCTAATCTCCAATTAGTCGTCTATTTGACTAGTCGGCTCACCGACTAGCTCCTCCAACAACACTTCAGCTCTCAGTCCAAACCTAGTAATGTTTGTCAAGAGATCAGTTAAGCCCACCTTAGTGGAAACTTATGAGGAAGTTGAGAAGGTGGAGGCCGAAATGGAGAGTATAGACCAATATCCTGTACAATAAGAGGAAAAAACTTTTGGAAACGGAAAGCCTTTGTTGTTAACTAAGCCTAAAGAGGAGCGGTCACAAGAATTAGATGGTGTAGTCAAAATGGTGCAGAAAATTTCAAATAAAATAATTGATATGGAAAAAGAGAAGAATGCCAAGAAGCAATTCAAAACTTATTACAAAAAGAGAGATGACAATGGTACATCCAAACCTCCCTCTCATGGTCCTTCTGCTATGAACTTAACTGAAGTGGGAATGGAAAATTTCTGTACATTCCATCAATAGCCTCATTCTAAAAAAAACTACCCACAATGGATAAATTCTATGACTTTAGTGATGAATAAGTTACTAGATTCCAAGTTAACGGAAATTGTGGATGGAGGTGAGAAGGATCGGAAACCAACATAAATACAAGAAGAAGATACTTTGGATTTATGGGATTGTGCACCCCTGTTTAGTATAGAGTATGAAGGTTTCACTAAGGAGGAAAAGATATCAGAAACAAATGTTACAACAAGGATTCAGGGCCCATTGAAAGAAGATAACACGATAATGGCCAAGATAAAGAAACTTTAGGAGAACATGAAGAAAATAAAAAATAATGTTGGAATATAATCCGTCGGGATTATATAATATGTAAATAGTGTAAATACATTCTGAATGTGAATAGTCATGTAGGAATATGAATAGGTTGGTCGTAATTTGAATCACAATAGACATATGAATTGTATAAATATATACATTAGCAAGGGAATAAATCAAATCGGGAGTTATTTACCTATCAGTGGTATCAGAGCTTGGCTATTTGCCATAACTCCTGTTGTTCTGGCATTTTGCACCGTGCATAGTCTGCGCCATCCTGGCTGTCAGACTGCTCACTCATTTTCTATGTCAAAACGGTTGAAGTATTGTGCTACCAATTTCCCTATATGCCCAGAGGCCTGATCTTGCAATTCTCTTGTCATTCTGAGCTCTATCCTATCCTCCCTGGTGCACTGCCTCTCCAGTCTGCTACTTGACTTATAAGGGCGTTACCCTCCATTTCTGCGTTATTCTTCTCTGTGAGAAACGCTAAAGTTTGTAGAAACCTATGCGCGACCTCTTCATTTTCATATCTCCCCTCTGTTAGAGACTTCTCTCCATCTAGGCGACTGGTTCTTTAAACCCTAGCCTCTGACATGCTTTTCAAGCATAGCTCCACCGAAACCATAGACTTGGCACATTGCAAGGACGTTTGTGACTAAGTGAAGGATGAAATCAATTTTAGTGACACCGAAGGTACGTGAATGACAAAATCAATGTGAAGACATTCTCTGACTGATATATCATACATATATTGCGTTGAAGACTGCATTGAGAAATAATACTGCGTGAATCGTGACTGCGTTGGAGAAATAATACTCTTGCTGCGTTGAAGAGCTGCGTGGAGTACTGCTATGAATTCAAGGAGCTGCGTGGAGTACTGCTACTGTTGATTGAAGCTGCGTGGAGTGAGATGAGAGGTCGTTGAACATTCACGCCATATTTGACTGCATGAAGCTTGGGTTGAAGACTGCATTCTGCGTTGGTTGAGCTAGCTTCCTGCGTTGAAGAAGCTTCCCTTCTCTGACTGCGTGGAGGTAAAGTGATGTTGGTCTAATTGTTTGTGACCGATAGAATGCATAAAACCTAATTTAGTTTACCCTAATTTTGTGCACGGAGGAAATTCTGCAAATTTTCCTTTGTGTATGAGTTGCATATGATACGGCTGATGTATGAGCCCGTGATTTTGATGAGCCGTGGCTACTGTATATTTTTATATGCATTGAGTATATATGATGCGTATTGAAGAGGCCCGTGAGTGCTGAACCTATATCTATATGCATGAACCTTGATTCCTGAACTTGGAAAATGAGCTATGACTGCTGCGTTTTACTTGTACACTTTGTTGTGTATTTAATGAGCTCTTGATTGCTACTTGATACTGTGTGGAAGATATATGTTGTTGCTGGTGTATATCGTATATTGGAGACCCCATTGAATGATACATGTTGCTGGTGTTTTGAGCTGTAATCTTGAAATGTGTAAACCTAGACTGCTACAAACATCCACTTGAAGACTAAAGTTGTGACCACATTCTACGTGAAAGGAGATTGCTGAGACTGCCCATCATGTTGACTGCATAAAGTTTTGGATTTTGAAATCTGCGAAGAGCTGAGATGACTGTTGACTGTTGGTTGTAATAATTGCTGAGCAGTTCTTCTAGTGCTAAAAATTTGCTTATGAACTTATTGAAAGCATATTTTCTCTGTCATTGTATCATTTTTAAAACTTCAAGTTGAGATATTAAGATTGTAAATCACCTTGGCAGAGACTGTAGACCTGCAAGGTTATTGTTTTTCTCTTTGTCATATTAAGTTCATTATTGTAAATTACACTAACAGTTGCAGAAGATGCAATCTATAGCATCTGTAGTTGGTGCCACTTTCTCTGGTAAAGAGAGAGGACGAGGAAGAAGAAACTTCAGAGGTAGAAGAGGTAGAAACAACTCCAGCAAAAGATTAGATTTGCAGTGCAAGCATTGTGGAAAGACTGGACACACATCAGATCAGTGTTGGGCTTCGTGGAACTCCATCAAAGACAGACATAACCAGAAGAAAGATGACAATAAAAACCAAGATGCTAGTAAATCTTCTGATTCTGCTCATTGTATTGTTGCACATTGTAATATTGGAATTAATGAAATGACTTCACTTTCATCTTACAAATATTGTTGGTTGCTTGATACTTGTGCAACATCACACATGACTTTTAGAAAATACTGTTTTGAAGAACTTAATGAAACAATAAATGGCATAGTTTACTTTGCAGACAAGTCTAGTCTTAAACCGAAGGGAATGGGCACCATTTGGCTGAAGATGCCTGGATTCCCTGATTTCTTGTTGAAGAATGTTCTTTATCTTCCAGAGTTGTAGAGAAGCCTGCCGTCCTTGGTGGAGATTCGACAGCGAGGCCATTCCATCCACATGTTTGATGGAATCGTAGAAATAAGAAAGTCCTCTGACAACCAAGTCATCATGACTGGATACGAAGATGGGAAGCTGCTGAAGCTAAAGAGTTCATCTGCAAGAGTTCAGAACTATGCCTACCTCTCTCAACATGGAGAAGGTAATTTGTCATCAAGTTTATTGTGGCATGCAAGATTTGGTCATTTGAATTATAACAGTCTTCGTTTGTTGAGAAAGAATGGTGTATTTGGTTTGCCCACCATTCCCAAAGAGAAGAGCAAATGTGATGCATGTATATTAGGGAAACACAGTAAGTTGCCATTCCATGAATCTAATTTCAGAGCAAGTAGGAAATTAGAATTAGTGCATTCTGATTTATGTGGGCCAATGCCAACTCCTTCTGCTAATGGGAATAAGTATTTTATGACCTTTGTTGATGACTACTCAAGAATGTGCTGGATTTATTGTTTAAAGACAAAATCAGAAGCATTTCAAACATTCAAATACTTTCATGCATTGATAGAAAAACAAGCACAATAAAAAATTGGTACACTTCGTT
>LPNX010304998.1:192096-222001 GCA_001517045.1 Pseudotsuga menziesii | reverse complement strand
AGAACAAAAGGTATGCAAGCTTGTCAAATCCTTGTATGGCCTAAAACAAGCGCCTCGCGCATGGTATGAAAAATTAACTGAGCATCTTTTGAAGTTAAATTCGAACATTTTGATCTTGATGATGCAACACTGTTTATAAAGAAATTTGGAAGATTTGTTGTGTATCTTGTGGTGTACATAGATGATCTTTTGATGACAGGGAACAATGAGAGCTATATAGCATCCATAAAGAAAGTGTTGCAGCTGCAACTTTTCTCCCCAAATTTCTGAATTTTGGGCCCCTCCTCATAATTTAAAGTCGTTCTCATCGCGGGATGCTTAAAATCATTGGTCGTGTTTTATGTTGAATGATTTTTAAGATTGGGTTATAGCCTGCTTTAAAGATTGCCTATGTATCAGTTTTTATGGTTGGTCGCAGATGCGAGTTTGGTATGCCTAGCCAGGGGTAAATTGTCTTTGTCTTTGAAGGTCCGTTGTTTCAGAAGCAAACGGGTTTCAACCATTGCTGGTTTTATAGTTTCGAAGTACTTAAAGTTTTATGTTAGACTGAGCGTCATCTTATGTTAAATCGGCGGCTGACAACTTATTTCTCTTCTGCCGTTGCGGATCCCAAATCGCTTAGCCATCCGAAGCTTAAACAGCCCCAACTGCTAATGTGTGTTAACCTTTCCGTCGCATGTTCGAAGACTGTTTTCTTCCACCGTTGCGGCCGGGGAGGCCTTTTCCCTTCCAATGTCAAAGTCTTCCGATCCTCGATTAAGTCGTTTCGCCCACATCAATTGTCTCTAACCTTTTTGCTTCCGCCGTTGCAGCTCCCAAAGAGATTTGGCCTCCGAAGTAGAAGTCCGTCCGACGTCCGACTGAGTTTCCTCCCACCGCCGCTTGCCCGTAGTTTTTCCTTTTCCGCCGTTGTGGCTAGGAAATCCTTTTGGCTTCCGATGTCCAAACCTTGCCAGCTTCCAATCGAGGAGGCTTTCTCGCCCTTCGATCACTCATTCGCTGCCTCGTCCTTTTCACCGTTACGGCTGTAGTGGGACTTTCAGTTTTCAATGCTATTATTCTGAGTATCCGATGAGTCCCCGCTTCTTTTCAAGGTAGTGGTGCCAGTGTTTCTTGTGGTATTAACGCAGCGCATGACCTTCTTGATGCTTAGTCGTTTTGTTGACATCATTTGAATGCATTTCCAATGAATGATGCTAGTTGTTTGAATGCAGGTGGGTTACAGAAATCGGTCAAACTGCTACAGCACGAAGGAAGACGGGCCTAAATAGGGACAAACGAAGGAAGATACAAAGGAATAGCGATGGGGATGGAAACCTGAAAGGTCCATCAGTTACCCCTCCCATCATGAGCATGTGCAGAAAAGATAAAAAAAGAAGGTTCTGAAACGTCGGAGAAGCTGGAAAGCCACATGTTAGGGGGGGGAGCCCAAAAGGCCTGCGGTGATAGTTTAAATATTGTAAAGTTAGAACTTAGAAAGGACTTTTTCCCTCAAAAAATTTGGTAAACCGTTTTTGCTTGTAAGAGGAACTATTTCGTTTTACAATCAGAAACTGCAACTTTTGCCTGCTAGAGAAAGCGAAACGTGGAATGTATCAATGTGATTAAATGAACAACGTTGAAGGGGAACTATTTCGTTTTCAGTTGTGTTTCATCAACTGCGAGAGTGTTTGACTTCCTGAACCTATGTTCTTGTTGAATGTTCTTTAGTATATTTGTGATGTTTTCCACTATGAGTAATAAGTGTTGTTCATAAAACGATTGGCTATCTGGTTGTTTAAATATCTGTAATTGTTCATGTGTTTTGAAAGAAGTGTCAGCTATCTGTAACTTTTCATAATGCATGTGCAAAATGTATTACTCACCAATAAATGGTAATTATGCTCCCTAGGGATAGTTTAGGTAGTTAGTTTAGTTTCTTGTTGTATGTGATTTGGATGCTTGTGAGCCTTAAGACGTAAGGTAAGAACCTGCACATCACATTGTGACTGCTCCTTGCATTTTTATCACCCTACATTGTTAATTAGGCACTTGCATATCATAAATTAAGTCAAAAATTACAAAAAATACACGGTGGACCGGGCCGCAACCGGTAAAGCCTTTGTTTTTTGTTACTTTGACCTACGGTAGCCGGATCGCAAACCAGATGGATTCCCTATACCAAACAGTCAACAGGATAGTTGGGAACGTTGATTGGGGAGAATCCCTTACTGTTGCCTCCTGTGAATTTCAGGGCCCCAACAAAAAGATTTGAAAAGGATCTTTGAAATGACAGATATGGGAAATCTCCACTATTACTTAGGAATTGAAGTCACTCAACATCCTAAGTACATATTCTTATCTCAGAAAAAATATGTTGGAGAACTACTAAACAAATTTTGCATGACAGAATGCAACCCTATCTCTACTCCAATGGAACAAAAAATGAAGCTCATATCAAGCGAAGGAAAAGAATTTGAGGATGCGATCAAGTATCGACAACTTGTAGGAAGTCTTATCTACCTTACAACAACTAGACCAGATATTTCTTATGTTGTTGGCATACTTTCAAGGTTCATGCATAAACCTTGTGAAGGACACTGGTCAGCTGCAAAAAGAGTTCTAAGATACTTGAAGGGGACTCAAGACGTTGGACTCAAGTACTCTAAAGTGGATGAATTCAAACTTATTGGGTACTCAGACTCAGATTTTGATGGCTATAAGGAGACATGAGTATCAACTTCTGGATACACTATGAGTCTTGGATCAGCAGCTGTCTCATGGAGATCACGCAAACAGTCAGTTCCGGAAAATTCAACAACAGAAGCAGAATATGTGGCTGCAGCTGAAGCAACGAAAGAAATAGTATGGCTCAGGAAGATACTTGAAGATTTGCAAGAAAAAGAAGAGAACTCCACTCCATTATTGATTGACAATACTTCTACAATCAAGCTGGCTAAGAATCCTAGATTCCATGATCGAACCAAACACATCAACACAAAGTATCATTTGATTCAACATCATGTAGAGGCCAAGACAGTCCATCTTCGACATTGTTCCACAAATGATCAAGTTGTAGACATCTTCACCAAAGCGCTTGGACGAGAAAAGTTTGAAAGATTCAGAAACATGCTCGGACTCACTAACACCCCTTCGTATTAAGGGGGGGATTGTTGGAATATAATCCGTCGGGATTATATAATATGTAAATAGTGTAAATACATTATGAATGTGAATAGTCATGTAGGAATATGAATAGGTTGGTCGGAAGTTGAATCACAACCGACATATGAATTGTATAAATATATGCATTAGCAAGGGAATAAATCGAATTGGGAGTTATTTACCTATCAAATAATACTCAAACTATTAATATACTAGAGTTTGTCATCACAAGTCAGAATCCAAATATAGTAAATATGCTTGAGAAGTCTGCAGAAAACAAAGCTGAAAATGTCAAGAAGAATTCCACCGAGCATGAAATGGGATATGATATAATAGAAGATATTAAAAAGGCTAAGGCAAAGATTTGTTTGTTTGAAATGTGCAATTTACCCCAACAAAAGAAAAAGTTGTTGAAATCACTTGAGACACCTATAACGAAAACCCAAGATGGTAACCAGTATGAGGAAGAAATTGGTGAAGCAAGTATAGGGGGAAAGTCTAAATATCGAACACCAGCATTTCTGCTTACTTTTGAAATCTTCAATTACAATGTGCATAAATTTTTGGTGGACTTTGGAGCATCAATGAATGTTATGCCACTTTCAGTATGGAAGCAGATAAATGGTCAACCCAAGCCAACTACAGGACCGGTTTTCCAATTAGATTGGATTGCAGTTAAAGTGATAAGAGAAATGGAAGATGTCCTGATACGTTTGTTAGCAGATGAGAGGGTTTGCCAATATATAGACATTGTGGTAGCAGACATCCCGGACGCATATGGTTTGGTTTTGAGCAGGGACTAGTTAGCGAAACTACATGGTTATTTTTCTTCTAACTGGTCACATTCGTGGTTTCCCTACAAAGGTTTCCAGAATCAGATAAAGGTGTTGAGGAAGCCTCAGATGAAACACAATGTAACACAGTTGGAGGGGAAGAATGAACCAATTAACTCTATTTTGGGGAACTATTTTCTTGAGCTTGAACCAAGAAATTATTAAGCTGAGGAAGCCAGTGACACATCAGATACCCAACCCGATCTCCTTCAGTTTTCATGGGCTGATAAAATTGATTGTAATATAGTAGAGTTAGTCTCAGATGTATATAGTAGTTCTAATTCAGTAGGGGTAGAAAATAAATTGTGGATTCTTTATTTTGATGGTTCCAAAACCTTGGAAGGATCAGGAGCTGGTTGTGTCCTAATGGATCCTAAAAAAATAATAAATATCTCCTTTCCTATAGATTAGAATTTGAGTGCACTAATAATACAGCTGAGTACAAGGAATTAGTCCAGGGACTTAAAAGGGTAATGGAATTGAAAGTAAAAAATCTAAAAGTGTACGGAGATTCTAAAATCATTGTTACATAAGTCCAAAATAAAATCCATTGCATATCACCACATTTGAAGGATTATCAAAATGAAGTATGAGATTTACTAACAAACTTTGATGCATTCAATATCACTTCAATTCATAAATTAAAGAATGCAGCAGCTGATCTGTTAGCTATTTCAACTGTAAGGTTGGTACCCACAAATGATAGATGTTCAATTTGAATTGCTTTTCAGGCCTTATGTTCCATAGAATATCACCAATCTGAGGGTGTTTGATGATGATCAACAAATCTTGGAATGTCTAATGAATGATGAAACCTTCAAAGGAGCCATAACAGATGATGAAGAACATCAAGCAAATCTCAAAATTTTATTCCTAAAGGAGTTCGAACGTTAGAACAAATGTTCGATCTAGAAACCAAGTTTAGAATACCAGCAAATGTCAATACACGCAGTTCGTCTTTGCAAATCGAGTTGATAAATCTAGGGTCAGAGGATGATCCTAAATATGTGAATGTGGGTAAGTGTTTCTCACCTGGGGAAAGGAGAAAATTCATCAGATTGTTCAGAAAATACAAAGATGTCTTTGGTTGGACTTATGAAGATCTCAAAACTTATGACACCAAAATTATACAGCATGTAATTCCAATAAAAGTTGGATTCAAGCCTTATCAGCAGCCTCTGAGAAAGATGCACCCCAAACTAGAACCTCTAATTCAAAGTGAGGTGAAGAAGCTTCTTGATGCTAAGATCAAATTCAAGGTTAGACATTCAGAATGGGTTTCAAATTTGGTGCCAGTATGAAGAAGTCTGGAGACTTCAGACTTTGTGTTGATTTCAGAAATTTAAACCGTGCATTTGATAAAGACAATTACCTTGTCCCACCCATGGAACATATATTAGAAATGGTCTCAGGTTTTGAGTTGTTTTCTCTGTTAGATGGATTTTCAGGCTATAACCAAGTGTTAGTAGCAGAAGAGAATAGACTGAAGACCACTTTCAGAACCAAGTGGGGGACTTTTGCATATAGAAGAATGCCCTTTGGACTCATTAACGCTAGAGCAAATTTCCAAAGGGATATGGATATAGCTTTCTGCAGCCTGATTGGCCAGAGTGTAGTGGTATATTTGGATGATGTCATGATATTTTCTAAATAGAGAGAAGAACATACGTTTCATTTAAAACATATTTTCAAACATTGTAGAAAGTATGGAATTTCTTTAAACCCTAAGAAATGTGTGTTCACTGTTACAAAAGGAAAGCTATTGGGTCACGTTATTTCAAAGAAATGGATCTCAATAGACCCAAAAAGGATTAAAGCAATAGAAAAAATTCATTTACCCCATAATAAAAAGGGTATGCAGTCTTTTATGGGGACAATAAATTTTGTGCAAAGGTTTGTGCCAGAATTTTCCCAAATAGTCAAACCTTTACAACAAATGGTCAAGCAAAGTGTCCAATTCAAGTGGACTGATGCAGAGAAGGGTGCATTTAATAAGATCAAAACATCAATAGCTTATGCACCATCCCTTAAAAGTACCAATTTTGAAATTTTGCTTTAGATGATTCATTAGCAGCGGTGCTCACACAGAAAGAAGACGGGGGAGATGAGTACCCCATATCGTTTATGAGCACTAGTCTGCAAGGGGATGAATTGAATTATCCGCCAGTTGATAAGCAAGCTTATGCAGTTTTTAAGGCGGTGAATCAATTCAGACCATATATACTAAGGAATCGTACCAAAGTGATAGTTCCACACCTGGAAATCCGATCTCTTTTTGTACAGAAAGAGTTAGGAGAAAGAAGAGGTAACTAGGTAACGACCTTACAAGAGTACGACTTAGAATTAAAACCAACGACCATAGTCAAAGGGAAAGGGATATGAAAATTGATGGTTGAGATTTAGGACAATTAAGATAACAATTGGGACAATGAAGCTGAGTTACACATGGTGGATGTATGTCCTTTATTTACAACTCCAGAATCCTGGTACAGAAACCTAGTTCATTATCTTCAAGAAGGATACTTTCCTGAACATTGGAATCCCAAGCAAAGGATAGCATTACGCTTAAACTCATCCTCATATCAGATTATTGATGGAGTGTTGTTTAGAAAAAACTGTGACGGAGTTTTTCTCAGATGCTTGGAACGTGAAGATGCAGCTAAGGTTGTTATAGAGCTACATGATGGACCCGCTGGAGGTCATTTCTCAGGAGATACTACAGCACATAATATTTTGAGAGTTGGGTATTATTGGCCAACTTTTCTCAAATATTCGCACGCTCATGTTAGGAAATGTGATACCTATTAAAGGAGCGGTGGAAGACAAGCAAAGGCAGCATGACCATTAAAATCAGTCATTATTTTTGAACCATTTGAGCTGTGGGGAATTGATATTATCGAAGAAATCAATCTGAACTCTTCATTGTAGCACAAGTACATCCTGACGGCAAATGACTACTTTTCCAGATGGGTAGAATCCATTCCATTGCGAAAAGTGAATGAAGATGCAGTTATGGACTTCTTGCAAGACCATATTATGACCAGGTTTGGGGTTCCAATTTCCCTGGTTTTGGAAAATGCTTCCTATTTTTCATCTATTAGATTGACTGCATTTGATAATGAGAAAGGGATTAAGTTACATTATTCTTCCAACTACTATCCGCAAGGTTATGGTCTAGCAGAATCTACAAATAAAAATCTCATTAGGATTTTGAAGAATACAGTCATAAAAAATCAAAGGAGTTGGCACATAGCTTTTCCTAATGTACTCTGGGCTGATCGATTCACACCCAAGAATTCCTTAGGTGAGTCAACCTATACTCTAGTCTATGGGAAAGAGGCCATCCTACCTCCCAATATTATGTTTCCATCCTCCCAACTGGCCCAAGCCTCTAGAGGAACAGACAATGAGGTCCTGCAAATCTGAACCAATAATCTGCTAAAGTTAGAGGATTCTAGATCCAAATCTAGAGAGAGGTTTAAGTATCAGCAGGAAATAGTGAACAGATGGTTTGATAAGCACAAAGCTGGAAAGAAGGAATTTGAAGTAGGTGATTTGGTTCTTAAATGGGATCACCCACATGATGAGAAGGGAAAGCACACTAAATTTCAGCAGTTATGGATAGGCCCTTTTTAGATTGCAGAGAATTTAGGCCCCTCAACCTATAAATTGCAAGATTTACAGGGGTGGGAAGAGAACTTGCCAGTCAATGGCTTAGTTCTCAAACCATATTTTTCTTAATGTTGTTTGGTTTTTATTTGTACATAAATAAACCTTTTGATTGGTTTCAGTCTTGTTTTCCTTATATTAGTTTTTCTTTATTTTCATTTTGGTTTCTTAGTTTGTAATTTCTTATAGTTTGTTTACTTTACTTTATTTTCCATAAACTAGCACAAACCTTTGGATTTGGAGTTCATTAGAGTTCTGGATAAACTGAAAATATTTTTACGGAAGGAATGCTTGCTATTTACACATATATCATGCTTAAAGATCCTTTAATATTTGTAGATTCCATACCGTAAAAAAGGAGAAACAAGGTTCCACTTGCACACCAGAGACCAGGGTTCCATACCACGCTGTAGAACCTCCCTCCGTGACTCCAGATAGTGATTAATGAATCCCCTGAATGAACAACGCCTGCTTGAATCCTTCTAGTGACCATCGGGATAAGGAAAGAATGAGTCTAGAACACATTCACGTGATTGCTTGCTTCAGAAGAAATAATTTGTCTTCCCTAGACTATAGGCTTGCTCAGACTACACGTTGGCTCAATCATGAAACTAATTGCCATGCCTTGCTCTACCCAAGGAATTAATTGCCTCAACCACTCTTCTGGAATAATTGAATTGTTGAGTGCATAGGACAAAAATGGTAGTTGAGGGTTCATGGGTTCCCTCATTCACATCTGGCCTCACCCTATGGCTTAGAGGTTTTACTAACTCCCTCTCCCTATTCCTTGTGAAATCATTTCCCCATCTCTTTCGTTGCAGTGCATAACTAGTTGTGGTATTTTATTAAATTGCATATTGACATGATATCTTCAAAATATAATGTGCCTGACTTAGCACTATAACCATTGGCATCAATCTTGATCGTTGATACACAAAACACCAAATCAATGGCAGGGCATTAGCCTTGAGATCCTCACCGTGATTTAAATACAATATATACATCATGTACAATTTTAATACCATGGGGTCAAAACCAGGGTGTTACATTCCCCTCCCCCTTACATTAGCACTGTCCTCAGTGCTCTGTAAATTGAACAAAAATGGATGTGTCAATCTCATGGCATCCTCCAAATCCCATGTAGCCTTATCAGGACCGTAGTGCTTCCACTGCACCATACCCGTTCAACGGCTCTATTCCGGAGCACTATGACCTTCTTGTCGAGGATGAGCAATGGCTCAGTTTGGAACTCTCCCTTGGGTTACACCTGCATCACATCCCAATTAATCACATGGTTAGGATCATGTACATATTTCTTAAGAAAAGAAACATGAAAAACATTATGAGCTCTAGTGCTAGCAGGAAATGCAAGTCTATATGCAATTGGCTCTATTCTTTCAAGCACTTCAAATGGCCCACAATATCTAGGTGACAGCTTGGCGCTACTCCCAAGATTCAAGGAACTATTCCTTGGCCTCACTCTAAGATAAACATGATCCCAAATACTGAAATCCTTGTGCACTCTATCCTTATTCGCATAACTCTTCTGTCTATCCTAGGATGCTTTCAGGTTTTCCTAATATTTGCAAGCTCTTGTTCCCTTTCCTTAAGAAATTCTGGACCAAGCACAATCATGTTCAATGGATTATCCCAAGTCACAGGTGTCCTACACCTTCTTCCATACAAATCTTCATATGGACTCACTCCCAATGATGCTTGTTGTCCATTATTATATGCAACTTCTACCAAGTGTAAATAATCCTCCCACTTTGATGGTTTTTCCATCACATACATGCGAAGGATGTCTTCAAACACTGGATTCACTCTCTTTGTTTTTCCATCAGTTTGAGGATGGTAGGCAGTGCTAAAGTTTAGCTTTGTACCCAAATCTGCAAACATACCTTTCCAAATATTGGAAGTAAACTTGGTATCTCCATCAGAAATTATTTCCTTATGCAACCTATGCAATCTAAAAATATACTTCATGAACATTTTGCAATGGAATCAGCCTTATACTTGGATTTGATCGGTATAAATGTGATTCCTTTGTCAACTTTTCCACCACAACCATGATGGAATCATGTTGTCTCACGGTCATTGGAAATCCTGTAATTAAATACATGGAAGTAACTTCCCATTTCCATTCTTGGACTAGAAAAGGCTGAAATAAACTTGTTGGGTGTTGATGCTCAACCTTCACCTACTGACATTCCATGCACTTAGAAATATACTCAGCAATGTCCTTTTTCATTCCTATCCAAAAATACTGCTTTCTGGCAGTAGAAATTGTTTTCTGATATCCTGGGTGACTAGAATATGGAGTCTAATGGATCTCATCCATAATAATTCTCCTCAAGTCTGTTACATTTGGAATATAAATTTTGTTGTTACAAGTAATAAGCTCATCATATTTCAATTTATATCCCTCATACTTCTTTTAAAGGATTTCCCGTTGCAACTTGGCTTTTATCTACACATACATTTCATCCTAAGCAGTATGATTAACAATCTACTGCCTCAAATCTGGTTGGAAAGTACTAAGAGATGCCACATGCATTTCATGCGCCTTCCTACTGAGTGCATCAACCACTTTATTTTATTTCCCCTTTATGTGTTTGATTTCAAAATCAAACTCGCACAAAAACTCTAGCCATCTATCTTTCCTATCATTTAGAGTTCGCTGATCAAACAAGTATTTCAGACCACAGTGGTTTGTCCTTAGCTCAAATTTCCTTCCCATTAAGTAATGTCTCCACATCCTGAGAGCATGTACTATGGTTGCAATTTCTAAATCATGAGTAGCATAGTTCTTCTCATCAACTTTCTTGACTCATACCATACCACGTGGTTGTCTTTCATAAGAAATCCTTCGAGTCCTTGATTTCATGCATCAGTAAATAGAACAAAGTCTATTTCTGGCTCTGTAATCTTCAAAATTAGTGCACTTGTAAGAAGATTCTTCAAATGTTGGAAGATTTCTTCACAACTTGGTGTCCATTCAAACTTTATCCCCTTCTTTTGCAAAGAAGTGATTTAATGTGCGAACTTGGAGAATCCTTCAATGAACCTCCGGTAGTACCCTTCAAGTCCCATAAAAGACCTCACATCTGTCACATTTCTTGGAGTTGGCCAATTCATGATGGCCTCAATATTCACAGGGTCCACAGATATTCCTTCATATGATATAATGTGACCCAAATAATGAATTTTATATTTATAAAAGTCACATTTTCTCTTATGCTCCCTTAGCAGTTGCAATGTCATTCTTAGATGTTCTTCATGCTCTTCTTCATTCCTAGAATAAATAAGAATTTCATATAGGAAGACAAAAACAAACTTGTCTGGATACTTGCTGAAAACAATATTCATGAGACACATAAATGCAGATGGTGCATTTGTGAGACCAAATGGTACCACCACAATCTCATAGTGTCCATAGCTTGTTCTGAAGGTTGTCTTATGAATATCTTTCTCTTTTATTCTTACCTTATGGTAACTAGACCTCAAGTCAATCTTGGAAAATACCCTTGCTCCTGTCATTTGATCAAAAGGGTCATCAATTCGAGGTAAAGGGTATTTATTTTTCACATTGACTTTGTTCAACTGTCTATAGTTAATACATAATCTGAGTGTCCTATATTTCTTTTTCACAAACAGAACTGGCACTCCCCAAGGGGGCACACTCGGCATGATATACTTATTTTCCAACAACTCTTGCAACTGCATTTACAACTCTAGAAATTTTGGTGTGCTCATCCTGTAGGGGGTCTTGGACACTGGTGCTGCTCAAGGAACAAGGTCAATTGTAAAATCAATGTATCTCCTTGGAGGAAGCCCTGGAATTTCATCAAGAAAAACATCCTTGAATTCTTGCAATACATGAAATTCCTCCAACCTAGGAGTTTCATTCTCTGTTGCCTCCAAAACATGGGCTGCATACAATTTACAACCTTTCCTACATAACTTCTTCAATTGCATTTCTAAAATATGCCTAATAGAAATCACCTTTGGAACGCCTCTTACAACCCTTGTGTTTCCTTCTTCATCCATGCATTCAAATGTATTGTTGTAACAATCAATCTTAACTCTGTGTGCTTCTAACCATTCCATTCAAATGATAATATCATAAGAACCAAGTGGCAGAACATTCAAGTCTGCATAGGACTAACGCATCCATGACCAATGGACATTTCCCCACCATTTCACTAACCTTCCTCTTGGTTCCAGTGGCTAGCTGAACTAACCATGATTTGCTATGCTTTAATCTCTTAAAAGCACAAATCTCAACAATTATATGAGTAATATAAATGTGAGTAGATACAGGGTTAATAAAAATAGAAACATATTGCTCAGCAATCTTACCTTCAACTTCAACCACAGTTGATTGATGATCTTCCTAGCGGTCCTGTAGCGCTGCATAAATTCTAGGGACGGTCCTTACTACTTGACCCACCATTTCAACTCCTTGGATGTTGTGAACTTGCCTTACATACCCATTCTCATGTGGAAAATGCATATGGTTTCCTCCTCCCCAACATTGGAGTGGTTCTCTTGGATCCTTTGGATATCTCGGTCTGTCTCCCATCACTATGGATGACTTAGTCACATGTTGTGATGGTTGCTTTTGTTGATTTCATAAGTGAGAGGGTTTGAAACCTTTCTTCCTTTGGTCAAAATTTTCATTCTCTTTGTCCTTCCATGCCTTATGGGAAACATGTTTGCTCTTGTTTTAATCGCAACAATACTTGGCCTTCCTTATTGTCTCTTCTAGAGTTCAAGGTTCATCAAACTCAACCCTATCTTTATATGATTGAGGTAACCCACTCAGAACCGAGTTCGCCGAGTATGGAGAGAACATTTTTCTCATCCTTCCTTTCTATTCTGCATTGTTTGCATTGAAGTGCAAGAGACTTGAATTTATTAAGGAATTTCTCAATAGTCTTGAAATTGCTAGGACGTAAGGCTACCAACTCATTATCCAGGAGGTATCCCCGAAGCTCATCTTCTTTTCCAAACAAGTTCTCAAGCTTCTCCTAGGCTTCTCTGGGTGTCCTCAAACCTTCAATGTGGAATAGGATATCTATGGATATATGAGTGCATAGATAACTGAAAGCTTCATCAAAATGGTTCAGAAACTTGTTCTTTTCAACTAGTTAATGGGGCTCAACCTCCCTTTCAAGTATTATCCTGAGGTAACCATGCTTGCGCAAGGCCAGCTGCAGATCAATCCTCCAATCAAGATAATTGGAATTTGTAAGGATCTATGGTGTAGGAGATTGAGAATGCATAATTCTTCGACTGAAATATCACAAAACTTCACACAAGCTACGCAACACCTGTAGATTTTCACTGCAAAACACACTAAAACATTTGAACCGTTAGACTCATGCCTTTCCTCTTGACATGAACATATTTTCAAGGTCCGTCATGCTCTCTCCGCCACTTCGAATAAATTCAGAGGAAGCAAATCATCATAGGGGACTTCTATGGAAACCCAGTTGCTTCTAATGTTCTATGGAGAGAAACAAACATGAAACCTTCCTGAGAAGGCTCTGATACCATATTAGAATAGAAGTGCCATTTATATCTTCAAGAAGATAGTTCTGAATAATGATTGTAGTAAAGGATAATGAAGATCAAACTGAACAAAACAAACCACACAGGAAACATATGATTATTGCTTAGGAATTTAGAGTATCATTGTCATTAATTAAATCCGGTGTTACAATAGTTTTCATAGTAAGAATTTGAATCTACCAACTAGATCTGACTGTGCCTAACTGACTAGCTAACTCATGGTGTCTCAATCAATATCGGAGTCCAAATATTAACTCCCAGATGTCCAACCAACTCACACAATCAGTGATAACTAGTTAACTCAGTCTAACTGAGGTGGTAGGTGGGCAAAGGAGCCTACTCCACATGCAGCCATGCATTATCCATGCATAACTAGAGCTAGCTAATTGATTGTGATATAACTAAAATTAATTGGATGCTAACTGTGATCAACTAGTTCCAACTCCAAATGACTGATGGAGGTTGGTGTCGGGACTCCCAATGGCTCCTAAAATGTAGGGATTGGTCTAGGAGGCGCCCAAACTGATGCATGCACATGTAGTAAGTGGCAGTTAACCTCTAGCAGTGTTCCCCACACTCTAGTAACTAGTACATGTGTCCCCATTAGGACAAGTGGACCCAATGGTACTAGTGGACCAAATTAATTAATTAAGGTTCCTAAGTTAGGCTAAATAATCTAATAGACATTATGGTCAAGGGAGGATTAATAATCCTAACACCCCCCTGAATCCTAACTTGGACAACTATTGGCCTTGGTAACAAGTCCATAAGTCACCCACTTACAATCTAAAATAAATAATACTGCTTAATACAACTGAGGAAATAGGGGAAAACCTCTTGGGAATCCCCCCCCCCTCAAAATAAGCAAGAATACAAATTTTGAATAAAAACTTGTGAAAAAATTGTCTACCATTTGTAGCACTATGCAACAGCAAATGTAGTATCTTGGTTATTCTGTGTAGGTGAACCTCTGAATCCAAACAAAATAATTATTTCTGAAGGAATATTCCTCTTTGGAAGAATAATAATGTAGTCAACTGAATCAGAAATATAAACAGTTGCACGGTGAAAATTGGACCCATGTAGAGCAGATGAAATCAATTGAAGAGAGAGAAAAACTTGTTGAGAATTCGAACCATGTGAGGAACACCCAATAATATTATATATGTCAGCCTTGAACAACAAACCATGAATGGTAAAATCAGCCCCAAGTGTTAGGAGCACGTGTCCAGGCGGATGCAGAATGTCTTCCTCTTTACTAGTTCTATGAGGGGATGAGCATGTGACAAAAGGTAGAGAAGACATGGGACTGTGGAGAGAGAATGCTTGAGCTCCATAATCTGATATATCTTAAAAAATAACCAATAATTCACAAAATATTATATCAGCAAACTCATAAGATAGAACTAACATCGAATCCTCAACAACCAAATTTAAGGAGACTTGCGGTGCTTGATTTGTCACACCAAAATTGATGAAACTAGTTACAAGCAATACTGAAAGCTCTTGAATATTAAAAACTGAACCACATACTATCAGATACAAAAATAAATCAGATCCAAAATGGTTCATATCAGATCCAAAACTATTCTCCATCGAGATGGTAGATGCACAATTTTCTCCTTCTTCAAAATTATAATTTTTGGTGCATGCAATCCTGTAGGAATTTACTAGAAGCTCTAGATTAATGAGAGTGAATGGATCACTGCTATAATATAATATTATTCCATAAAATCCATGGTATTACTTATATTCACACCAGCAACATTATTATATATAGAGAAATCAAATTCCTCTACCTTTTATGAAACAGTCACCGGTAAACTATGCACAAAATTTAAAGAATCACTGGAGAATTTTTCCAAAGAATAGGAGTGTTTTTCTTCAAAAACAAAGATTCGAATGTTTTCTTCTAGATCAACCATGTGAAGAGATGAGATATCAGACATCTCATACACTTCTGGAGAATCAGAAGAAGGAGTCACTCCAAGGAGACTTTCTTCAATTCGAATTGAATGTAGGGAAAATTATGCTTCTTCTTCATCTTCAACAATTTGCTTTTTTGTAGGGGAGGACATGAGATCATCATGCTGGATTTTATCTAAACCTATCTCAACATATGGGATTTTAGATTCATCTCCCATATGACTTATAGGTCCTCCTGATAGAGGGAAAGTGATGGAGGATTTCCTAGAGGCCACCATGTGGTTGGATGCTCCAGAATCTATCAAATAAGCCTTCGACAGAGAGAGGATTGCATACAAGAATATATCATATTCTTCAGTATGCTCTTCATCATTGGAGATCTCTACACCTTGTGGAAGGGAAATATTTTTCTGTACACATAGAGCTTTCATCTAGTCGAGGGTCTTCTTCATGCACGAGTCTTCTGGATGAAAACCCCTCATACAATAGGGACATGTTTTATTTTCGATATTCTTCTTTTTCTTAGAGCCGGAGGCTCCTTCGGAAGTATATTGATTCTGTTTAGGCTTTGAATTAGATACTTTGGGATCCTTTTTATTTGATTTCCCTTTAGCTTGTGCTTTGCTATATTCAGTAACTAGGAGAGCTTGATCTTTGGAGGTCTTAATGAATCCCATTCGAATCAACTTTTCTTGCTCCTTGATTAAGGAATCGAAAAAGGAATCAAGTGAAGGAATTTTCCAACCGGGGAATCTTTCTCACTTGGAATGAAATATAGAAACAAATACAGAATACTCAAAACCGAGTTTGTTGAGTATGAAGAGGACATTTTTCTCATCCTTCCTTTCTATTCCGCACTGTCTGCATTGAAGTGAAAGAGACTTGAATTTAGTAAGGAATTGCTCAATAGTCTCGAAACTGTTGGGATGTAAGGCTACCATCTCATTCTCCAGGAGGTATCCTTGAAGCTCATCTTGTTCTCCAAACAAGTTCTCAAGATTCTCCTGGGCTCCTCTAGGTCTCCTCAAACCTTCAAGGTGGAAGAGGATATCTCTAGATATATGAGTGCATAGATAACCGAAAGATTCATCACAACGGCTCAAAAACTTGTTCTTTTTAGCTGACTGATGGGGCTCAGCCTCCCTTTGAAGTATTATCCTGAGGTAGCCATGCTTGTGCAAGGCCAGCTGGATATCAATAATCCAATCAAGATAATTGGACATTGTAAGGATCTGTTGTGTAGGAGATTGAGAATCCATAATTCTCTGGCTGAAAGATCACAAAACCTCACACAAGCTACGTAGCACCTGTATATTCTCACTGCAAAACACACTAAAAACATTTGAACTGTTAGAGTCATGATTTTCCTCTCAACATGAACATATTTTCAGGGTCCATCACGCCCTCTCTGCCACTCCGAATAAATTCAGAGGAAGCAAATCATCATAGGGGACTTCTATGGAAACCCAACTGCTTTTGATGTTCTATGGAGAGAAACAAACATGAAACCTGCCAGAGAAGGATATGACACCATATTAGAATTGAAGTGGCATTTGTATCTTCAAGAAGATAGTTCTAAATTATGATTGCAGTAAAGGAGAATGAAGATACAAACTGAAAAAAAAAAACAAACCACACATGAAACAGATGAGTATTGCTCAGGAATTTACAGTATCATTGTCATTAATTAAATCCGGTGTTACAATAGTTTACATAGGAATAATTTGAATGCATTAGGGGGAAATTCAAATCTACCAACTGGATCTGACTGTACCTAACTGACTAGATAACTCATGGTGTTTCAATCAATATCAGAGTCCAAATATTAACTCCCAGATGTCCAACCAACTCACACAATCAGTGATATCTAGTTAACTCAATCTAACTAAGGTTGTAGGTGGGAAAAGGCACCTACTCCACATGAATCCATGCATAACTAGTGCTATCTAACTGATTGTGATCTAACTGAAAGTAACTGGATGCTAACTAAGCTCAACTAGTTCCAACTCCAACTAACCGATGGAGGTTGCTGTCGGGACTCCCAGTGGATCCTTAAATGTAGGGATTGGTCTAGGAGGTTCCCAAAATGATGCATGCACATGAAATGAGTGGAATTTAACCTTTAGTAGTGTTCCCCACACTCTATTAACTGGTACATGTGGCCCCATTAGGCCAAGTGGACCCAATGGTACTAGTGGATCCAATTAATTAAATAAGGTTCCTAAGTTAGGCTAAATAATCTAATAGAAAATATGGCCAAGGGAGGATTAATAATCCTAACAGTTCCACTTTTCGTGATGGCCTCCTGGTAGCAGAAACCTAAGGTTCGATGTCGTCAACTGTTACTCTTCTGCCTTCCGTCTTCCTGACTTATGATTTCCGACTTTGGGTAGAGGAAATCCTAAAATGCAATACACTCACTTGTCACTTTTCCGCTTTTCAATTTCTGACTTCGCAACTTCTGATTTATGACTTCGGACTTTGAAAACACAATAATGCAATATGGTTACCTTTTAATTTTCCACTTTCCTCCTTTCGCAAAGGACTCCAAATAGCGAAAAACCAATAGTCGCTTACCTTTATCTTTTGATTTTCGATTTCTGCTTTTCCACCTTTCGACTTTCCACTTTCTGCGGGATGACTTCGAGATGCAGAAATCCACAAAATGACTACTTTATCTTTCAGTTTCCCTCTTTTCGATTTCCAACTTTTCGCTTTCTATGGGTCAACTTCGGGATACGGAAAACCATAAAATGATATATTTACTTGTTCACCTTTCGCCTTCCGCAAGCATATTCTAGTGTGCTGAAAAACACATTTTACCTTAGAATTTTCGGTTATTTTTCCACTTCCACTTTCCGCCTTTGACAGATGGATCCAGGGGTGCGGAAAACAAAAAAATTTCCTTGTTTAAACTTCCCTTTTCACCTCCCGCATTCCACAAGCGGATTCCGAGGTGCGAAAACACATAATTTAGATGCATTCTGACTCTGTAACCAGGATTCTATCCTCCATGAAGTTAAGAAAAATGCATTGGAACCCAAAAAACATATGCAGATGTAAAATGCAAGAAAGTATAACAACAATAAACTCTACTTGAATCTTTACCAATAATTCAACATATTCATAATAATTCTTAAAAAAATACATTGCAGAATGTAAACATATAATACTTAACTTGAAGATGAAGTTGTCCCGCAACTAGCTATGTCGTTGCAACATTCCACCCATCCATAGGCCAGTTGTTTTCATCAATCTCTCAACACAACTTCCACCACTGAGATGGGCATGATTTCCACAAGGAACTAGGGAACAACGGGATCACACATAGCTAGAACATATCAAACACAGTCAATCCAACCTAGAGTTGAGTTTATCAGAATGTCCAACCAAGCCAATACAAAATTGGGTTTATCAAGCTGTAGGAAAACAAGACAATACAGTGTTGGGTTGATCAGGCTACTCAGCCAAGCCAACTAATAGTTGGGTTTATCATATTGCAGGTAGTCAAGCCAACATTCACATTGAGGACCATCCAAGCCAACTAACAGGCGGGTTTATCAGGCTACTCAGCCAAGCCATCTCATTGTTGGGTTTATCAGGCTACTCATCCAAGCCAGCTAACAGTTGGTTTATCAGGTTGTCCAACCAAGGATTGCACATGGCCAAATGCACATCAAGACACAACCAATCCAACACACTGTTGGGTTTATCAGGCTGCTCAACCAAGCCAATATAGGATTAGATTTATCAGGCTTCCCAGCCAATCCAATATACCATTGGGTTTATTAGGCTGTCAGCCAAGCCAATCTATGTTTTGGTTTATCAGGCTGCTAAGGTAATGGAAAGGTAGAATGGCTAAGCTAGTGGCTCATTCACAAAGCTAGGGACACCTCCACAAGATCTATCTGGTCTGGCATCCACAATACCTACACACCCAACATAAGGAAGTATCCACTTCTCCGCTACACAATCCCTCGGGTTATACCTTCCCTTCCAGTGCTCTTCAGGATGTGCATAGAAGATTCACCATTCACTCTTATCTTTTCTGAGGTTCCTCTCTTCACTAGGTTTATTAAGACAATGCGACATTTCTTCCACTCCTAATTCTTACATATAGTTCAGACCCAAACCAGGGCACACATAACAGAAAACCACAAGAAGACACAGCAACATAGGGCTCCACTCTATAACAAAAAAAACAAAGGTTCCATACCACTTTGTAACAAAGGAGAAACAAGGTTCCACTTGCACACAAGAGACCATGGTTCCATACCACGTTGTAGCACAGAAAAACATTGCAGGATCCCCTTCCACGACTCTGGATAGTGAGTAATGAATCCCCCAAAATGAACAATGGATGCCTGAATCCTTCTGGTGACCCTCAGGATAAGGAAAGAATGAATTTGGCACACGTTCACGTGATTACTTTATTCAGAAGAAAGAACACGGCTTCCCCAGACTACAGGCTTTCTCATATTGCATGTTGGCTTAGTCATGGAACCGATTTCCATGCCTCGCTCTGCCCAAGGCATTAACTGCCTCAATCGCTCTTCTGGAAGAATTGAATGATTGATTGTAGAGGATAAAAATGGTAGTTGAGGGTTCATGGGTTCCCCCATTGACATCTGGGATCACCCTATGGCTCAGAGTTTTGACTAACTCTTTCTCCCTATTCCTTGTGAAATCATGCCCCCATATTTTTCGTTGCAGTGCATAGCTAGTTGTGGTATTTTGTTAAATTGCATATTTACATAATATATTCAAAATATAATGTTCCTAACTTAGCACTATAACCATCGGCATCGATCTTGATTGCCGATACACAAAACACCAAATCAATGGCAGGGCCTTGGCCTTGAGATCCTCTCCATGATTTAAATACAATATATACATCATGTACAATTTTAATACCATGGGGTCAAAACCAGGGTGTTACACAATTATGAATACTAACCTATATGGACACAATATTCTTACCAATTATGAATATTATGGTTAATTGGTCAAAAGAAGAGACAGCCATAAAAAATCACATGTTCTATAGGAAAATATCGGTTTCCTTAACTCAACTATCAGGGATTTGGATGTTCTTCGTCTTTAGGTTAAGCAATCAATCATAAGTTGCTTCAATGGATTTGCACTAGATGCCTTTCAAGAAAAGGTAATGAAATGTTTGAATTGATTATGCATGATTAAGCTTCAATTGCACATGTTTTAAGTTTGTTATTTTACAGAATGTCCTCAGCAATCCATTGGTGGAGATGTTATAGCCGAGGAAATCATCAAAGCATTGATGTGGCATATTGTAAGATATCAAGNAGAAACTCATTGCATGTCTTCAACTTTTTCTTTAGTTGAAAAGAATATATATATATATATATATATATATATATATATATATTCTTTTAGTTAGATTTTACGTCAAAATCCGTGGAATTCCCATTTGGTATCCAAAGGGCTTCAAATATACAAGATGAAGAAGGCTTACAACATATATTAGGTTGATAATATAATAGAAAAATATTCCATTAGCCAACTAATATTTTCCTCGAAGCTACCCACATATCAATTTTTTGAGAAATATGAAATGTCATCCTGTTATTGGATGTGATGTCTAAATTCGTAATCCTCTGTGAATCATGTGAAGGCCGACATTTTCGTAGTTTCTTGGAAAAATTTATCATGAGAATTTATTTGATAGAGTTGAACTTGGATAATGGCGACATTTGACAGTGCTCCGCGTTGTTCATAAATTTTATGATATTCTATGTTGTACATTACCTAAATTTTTCGTGTCATAGTTGTCTTCATGTTCATGTTATTATTCTCCTACAGTGTTCGAAAAGTTTCCTTTTTACAAAGATATTACACTAATGGTTTTGACAAGCAGTTTGGAGTAAATGGCTAAGCATTATGTGAATTTGGAACAAATAATGGATTGATTTTAGGAGTCAGATGCTTTGTAGCTAGCGTGGATAATTTCTTTATCTATCATCCATCATATAGCCAATTATGAATACTAACATCCAAGTCAATGCTCTTCTTAATCAGACTATTGATCACATAATCCTCAGATATCCAACTTGAACACTTGTTTTACATCATTGATTTTATAATAAAAAAGGGAAAGCCTAAATTACGATGTTTATGTGTCCTTGTATGTTTTAGGGGCTTATTTTGGTGTGATAAAGATATATGAGACTATTGCAAAACACTCCTCTGAATTAACCTTCCACTACAAGTATGTTCTAAACTTTTTGCTAAGGTCAAACTCCATCAAGGATATAAAATTAAAAACCCTTTAGGGTACATTGGCAATCAGGCCTAACTATTTTCATGGGATTTTTTGCATACCATTTATTTAAGGAACTTATAAAACATTTTAGTATTTTATCTATCAAGAAATGGAAATCACACACCAAAAATGGTATTTTTCATACATTTCCAATTGTTATAAGTTTTGTTTATCACATTCTCCCTCTATTGTTGCCTCAATGTGCCTTTAAAGCATACAAGCTCATATTTCATTCTGTAATTTTGGCCCAAAATACAAAAATATTCCATGTGTCATTAACATTGGAGCAACTTTATGATGTATAACAATTACAATGTAGTAAACATCATATTATGACATGAAGCTCTTCTTTTGGGAACTTAAAATAAACTAAATGTTTGAAGTCCTGGCATGCAAAGAAAATGGAGAATGATTTTTAGAAACAAACATTTTTGGGGATAGGTGCTAATATCTCAATAACTATCCATACATTCTCATTGGATTATTTAGAGAATGAACATATCACGGGGTAGAGGTAAAGTAGCTCACATTGCAGGTGCAATTTACAAAATGCCAATTTAGGATAATGGATGAAAATATAATATTATTGAGCTCAGAGTTTGATATGTTGGAGGCTCAACATGTATATAGGGAATTTAATAATGAGGCTTATATTCTCTCAAAAAAATACTCGGATATGGAAGAAGGAAATTTTATTTATTCCTGGAGTTCTGGGACTTTTGAGGGGCCCGATGAAATTATCTCTATTTTATGAACAATTGTTGAGTTTCCTTTGCTATTTTTATGCACATTTTTATGTAAGGTCAAATTAGGATTGTTTTGGGAAAGATAATCTTCTCATTTCAAATACTATGATGGCCCTTTTTGTTTATGTCGTTGTTGTATGAATTTGATGGTCTATTATAAAGGATGGTTCAAATGTAGTGATTTTGTATTGTTATTTTAACACTTTCTATTGAAATATATGTATTTTTTTACTGAAATAAAAAAAGTTTCCCACACTACCCAATTAATGAATTCCATCGAGCAATTTCATACTAGGAAAAATATATACCCCAATGGACTTAGTTAGGTTTTGATTATCCAAGTCCGTTCAGAAAAATTTAATGAGCATAACATGTTTGAATGTAGGTCCAAATATAGGCCAACTATTGTAGAAAAGCTTCAAAATGTACTAGAAACATGCATGTCACAAACACATTTGGTATAGGATCTTATAAGTTGTGTAAAACACATCAGCATAAACCACCAAGACTCAACAATATTGTTTCATGAAACAAAATACTTACCTTAGACCGCTACATTGTAGACGACACAAGGAATTTTTCCACTCACTACTTGATAATGATGCCAAGTGATTGACTTCCTTTTTTATCTGATCTGCAAGTTCTTGAACAACATCCAGACACTTCTCCACTGCTGAACTATCATGATCCTCAGGAAATTGAGGCAGTGCATTTTAAATCCCTGTTACTATCAAGAATATCATTATTCCTTGATGCATCATAGCTTTTTGAACTGCATCCCAGTAAGTGAGGTCCTGTATCCCACCAGTGAGAAAGAGTAGCTTTCAATACCACCTCCAATGCAAGAATCTGTTGGAATCTAGTTGAAATAGATTCATGAAGTTACCGAACCCACAATACCTACTTCCATGTTATAGTAAAAAACTAATGTCATCGGATTTTAAATTTTGAAGGATCTACTTTTAATGCAATTATGTTCTATACATAAACCTACCTTTATAAATGAAATTAAATATGAAAGCTCAATGTAAAATGATATGCAATGTTCATCACCTGAATGTTGTATCCTATTTCCAAATTCTATATATTCATAGCCACCAATGACTTAGATTTATCTTGCTCAGGCATAAAAAATAATAACATGATATAATAGAGAACAAAATAAAAATAAAATAATTGAACATAAAGAATTCCCTACCTTCTAAGAGGTAATCTGCAATAGGTCTAGAAAAGAAGTCCATTGGATGAAGACAAGTTAAAACACTTTTCAAGCCTGAGGCTTTGAGTTCTTGAAAATATTCAAGTAGAGACAAAAGGCCCAAAACCATTGATGATCTTGTCTATTGTATAGCATGCATGCACAAAAGATATTACTGATAGAATGGACTTTGTTAGTCTCAAGTCCCATAATTAGTGAGCAGTTGACACTAATTTATCTTTGAAGCCACACTTTGGTTGTTCATTGTAAGCACCTTTATTTAAAATATTGAGGGAGAAAATAAAAAGCATATATGTAGGGACAGAAAGGAGAAAATCCTTTTACCTGAAAGCAAATGGGAAGATGGAATATTACAACAAATCACTAATAGAGGTGCATTCAATGGATACTTATAAAATATTAAAATGTTGGTAATGCAGTTTAGAGAATTTGAGATTGAGCAGTACTAATGGGAAAAATAAAGGAGGTTACGCAGTTCTGCATATCTGCTAATCCATGCTACAACAAGGGAACCTAGGAAAGTACAGGACATGTTTGATCCTGAATCTTACTAACTCAAAATTGGAAGCAACAATAACCTGTGTGAAAGACAACTTGAAAAAAAATGCAATATACAGTAAGAAGCAGACAAACATCATTCGTTAGTTTCCAGCTGTCACAACTACAAGAATTGAATATATCCATGACATTCTGCTAAAGGTAAGAAACTTAAATAATCTCTAGCAGAATGATATGAAAAACTTGGCTAAGGAGGAAGGGACCAATGAACCGTAATTTGGACCTACAATTTTTTTGTTTGAACAAAAGGAAAATATATTGCGTTGTAAATAATTCTGAATTTTATTTTGAAGTTATTAGTTTCAGTCTATGGAAAACAAAGGACATACCGGTCAAGAATGGATCTGTAATTTTGAATATTTATTATTTTTCAAAGTATTAAAATTTATTAGTTTTTTCGCGGTTTTAAAATTTCTCATGACTTATATATGAAATACTTTTACATTAACTATACCTAAATTCACACATTTTTCCTCCCAATATTTTGGGAAGCAGTCTTATTCCATGCATCTAGAGAATTATAGTACACCAGTCTCTGTATTTTCTACTTAAATGGTTTTAGGAGTTGGAAGCATTAAGACTACATCACCATAGGGTATCGATATATTTGGTGTTGGATAATATTTTAGCAGTCCATAATATGACATTTGATGAATACAAAGTCCTTTATATCTTGCATCTCTCAAAAGGTTTCTATTTCTTCCTTAAATACAAGTCAGGGACCTCACTTAAAATGATTATATAGAAATGGCATCGGTCTCACCATTAATGGATTCATAAAGTGATATATGGGTTCAAGTTTCAAGTGCCTTGTGTCTGTTTAAAAGATGGTGTTTACTTTTCACCTCTCGTACATCATTAATGTAAAATAAACATGAATGTGAACCTTGGAAATATGGTGAAAGATAGCCATTATATGATAAATACAATACCTTTCAAGGGACCTATTTTGAACTCGTCTGTTGTCTTCAAGATCTAAAACTTGGAGGGAAAATATAAAATCGCTTCTTTGGCTATATACAAAATTTGTAGTTTTCCAGTTCAATGGACCATATTTGGTAATGCATTTTCTCCTTTTCTTTTAGAACAAATGCACATTACTTAGTTTAGCATATATCCCCGTGAATGTGAACCGCTCCCCATTAATGTAAAATAAACATGAATGTGAACCTTGCAAATATGGTGAAAGATAGCCATTATGTGATAAATGCAATACCTTTCAAGGGACCTATTTTGAACTCGTCTGTTGTCTTCAAGATCTAAAACATTTTTTCTAGTTTCCAAAACTAAGTCTTTAAATTTCAAGGAGGGATCAGGACTAATTAGATGATCCTCATTTAAAATCGAGGAAGCAGCATCTGTCACCAATCCCGCCCGCTCCTCATTTGCATCACATCCAACCACCATACTCTCTGAAAAATGAACATGGATGATAGGTCGATTTTCTGGCATTAGTGCATGCTCAAGCATTAATTGATGTATGAGAACATCTTCTGCTTTGTCTATAGTCATATCCAATGCATACTTGGAAGGTAGGCAGACAAAATGGGATTGTAGCTCTTCTGCAAAGTTATGACCAAAGTTACGATGTGGATAACAAGGATCATCCCAAGCATATGACCAAGTTGTGTATGGTTTTACAATATTTTAAAATTTCTTATACTTTTGTTTGTATAATTTCAACCCCTTCACAATAAAAAAACAACTAATGCCACATATTTCGTATTGATACTATTAATTTTTACCACATAAACTTATCCTTTCTTTCTACACTTGGAGGGAAAATATAAAATCACTTCTTTGGCTATATACAAAATTTATAATTTTCCAGTTCAATGGACCATCTTTGGTAATGCATTCTCTCCTTTTATTTTAGAACAAATGCAAATTAATTAGTTTAGAATATATCCACATGCCCATTGAGATTAACAGAGATGGCATATCTACGATGAACAAATTAAAAAAATCTAAATCAACAATACCAGATTTAGCATTAGCAACAATATATCATCCCCACATCACATATCAGTAATAATAGGTGTGCAAACCAAGAACAAGAGCATAGATGCACACAAGAGAGAATGACCCATTTGTAAGAAAGAGCAGTCATCCACAAGTAGAGAAAACTACTTAGAGGCGCCATATAAAGATAAATTTTGTCTTGGAGAACCAGGTTGAGCCTCAGTTGATTGTGTATTTGACTGAGAATCAAATGCAAGAATGACTGAGGTTGGTAAGGCCATCAATGAAGGTTGTTGAACAAACACTAGTGGTACATGAATAAATGACGTTGCAACATATTATGCTAACTCTTTTCTATTCATTTGGAAATGATCTGCTGCATCAACTAGTGCAGTTACTACTAGCATGGTTCCTGATGCTGAAGTTGTGTTCATTAATACAGACATTGTATTTTGTGTCCCACATGAACTAGAAAATTCTATTGAAGGAAAAGATGTATCATTGAGACTACATTCAACTGAAGTTATTGTCTCTATGATGAATTTTTCCGCATTGCCTTCCACAGGCTCCTTGATACCACTTGTTTGATTACTTACACCATTAGATGAAATTCCAAATAGAGCAGATGCCCCAAAACTCATAGATTTAAGTGGAGTAACATTGTTCAAACAAAATAAAGTACTATTGATTTGAACTGAGGAAGTGTCACTACAAAATACTGAAGTAGGGGTTCTAGCAAAGCCAAAGGTACCAGTCATGGCACTTAAACCCAAATCTTCACCCGAGCCAAAAGCAACAGTGCTTGAACAAAATTGATATGTCCTTATGGTTGAACCATGAAGTATTTGAGGCAGAACCAAATGAAAAAAACCCATTGTTGGCAATGGGTTTTCCAAATCTGGATGATCCTGGGTTGGAGGGCCCCTCTTGGTAAAAACTTCCAAAAGGGCCTAAACCTTCAAACTCTTATTGTCACTCAAATCCAAGTCAAAATTAAGGGCACTTTCTTGTATCAAAGCACATGCAAGGCTTAGAAACATTTCAAATCTCAATTAAGATAGAAAGGGGAATCCCTTAGAGCATTCCTTTGTCTTAATGATTATTCTATATAAAGGTCCCTTCCGTTGCTTCAAATGGTAAAGTTTTCACTAAAAATGCTTGGTTCTTGACCCTTCGCTTCTTCAAGAGGGGCATTTGTTAGGATATTTAGACACTTAGGAGTTAGTTAATATCAACTTGTGTAATATATCCGTTAGGTAAAAGTGTGTTTCATTAGTATGCATTTGTAAATATTCTAATCTGATGGTCAGGATATGTTCTAGAAGACATAGAGTAATCCGACGGTTCAACTTCTCTTAGATCATACCTACCATTGATCTGTGGCTTAACACCCGAATGGTCTATGATATCTATTTAAATAGTATAGAGGATCCTTGGCTAGTTGATCGATTATGAGAAACTCATGTAACTTTCTTTCTTTTGCATAATAAATTGCTCCAAGTCGCTATTTGGCTGGGGCCGTGGATTGTTTCCCTCTCGAGGGTTTTAACCACGTGACAAACATCGATGTGTCGATCTATGATCTATTTGTGTGAAGCGGTTGCTCAAGGTGTTCAGTATTTTGGGAATACCATGTGTACCCGAACATGGTATCAGAGATTTTATGAAGAGCCACTTTCAGTTTTGATCAAGATCTGGAACCGGTATTGCCAAAAGTTTGAAAGGGTTTTTTTTCTATATTTTTTCTAGATTTTTGGCCTATAGGAGCTATTCCATTGTGTCCGAAGCGCCGTTTCCATTGGGAAATAGTTTTCATTTCACCGAAAACCGTTTTCGTTTGCTCTAGAAACACCCATTTTGGCAAATCTGAAGGTATAATGTTACAGTGACGGATTTGTTTTTTTTAAATCTCTCATATTTTATCAGTTTATTATTAGATATTTTCTATTTTAGTCTTAGAATTTTGCCTTCCCTGACTGCGTATGCTCTTTTCCGTGCACCTTGCGCGATCGCGGCAAATCAGAAATAGTAAGGGAAAGTTTTTTTTTCTTGTCTTCTTGGCTACATATGCTCTTTGTTGTGCACCTTGTGCGATCACGGCAAATCAGAAACAGCGAGAAAACTTGAAAATGTAGAATTTTCGGGTAAGCTAACCAAGATCTAACTCCATTGTGTGGGAAAATGGTTGTTTTGTTTTTGTTTTTCGTTTTTTTTGTGATTTGCAGGAAAAGAAAGAAAGCACGGAGAATGAGAGAGAAGAGTGAAAAAAAAAGCCCCCTTCCTCTTTCCTTTATTTTATGTACCTTTTAAACTTAGCTCACTTGGTCCAAAGTTACTTTATTACTTAATAGGTCTTGAGTTCAAGTCTTATTAAGCTACTTTTTAGTGCATGCAATTTCTATTTTCAAGTTATTTTATTGTAAAAGTGCATCTCACATAAATAAAATAAAATAAAAGTGAGTCACTTAAGTCTTTTAATTTATTGTCGCACTATTTAAAAGTCACATTATTGTAAAAGTGAACATCACTTATTCTACAAAAGTGATTCACTTCAAAGCAACTTTATTGTAAAAAGTGATTGTCAAAGGTTGATCGTGGGAAGAGGGGGCTTCTTTTTTAATTGGTCAAAGTTAATATCTACCACGTCAATATTGGGGACATCTTCAACATTTTTTTTGATCAAGCATAACTTCATCATCTAGAATCAGTTTTAAGTGCCGTTTTTTTTAAAACCGCATATTTTTTCGACCTCTTTGCAACCAAACAGTTAGTTTCTATTCTTTCAGCCATTATTTTATGACCACCCCTTGTGATATTATACTTACAAATTCTAACTATTTCTCATGGAAATCTCGTATGGAGGTTGTTCTGCGAAGTAGGGGACTTTTCAGGATAACCTCAAGGAAAGAAACATAACCCAATGATGATGATAAGAAAATTAAATGGGAAAATAGATGTGATGAAGCTCGTGGATTAATTGGGATGCCAATCTTTACTGATTTGCGATTCCACATATCTGGAATTGATGAACCTAATCTCGCTTGAGAAAAGTTGGAATCTGTGTTTGGTAAACACAATGAAATTCAGTGTCATCAACTTGAGAATGAGTTGCTTTCCTTGAATCCAAATGATTTTTCATGCATTCAAGACTATTTATCTAAGTATAAAACTCTTAAACTATTATGTGCAGAATGCAATATTAAGAAAGAAGACAAACAATGTATTTATCATATTCTTTCAAAACTTGGACCTACATATTCTGTTTTTGTATCTACATTCTACTCCATGAAAGAATCCTTGACTGTAGCTAGCTATCAAGAGCCTAGACTTGAATCCTTTTGTGATTCCTTAATTAGAGAGCAAGATAAGCTCATTCATCTTGGAATAATTAACAATGCAGACACATCTGGGAAAGCCTTATTGTCCCAACAGAAAGAAAAGTCCAAGCCTCCCAAGAAATAGAATTTTCACAATAATAAGCAAAACAACAAGGGTCCCAAACCTTCTCAGTTAACTCCTTCTTTAAAGGAAAGAAGACTGAGCGTCATTGAAATTTTTGTGGGAAGATAATCATGATGAATCTAAGTGTTTTAAGAAGATGGAAGCCTTGGAAGCAGCAATGAAGAAGCACCACATCAGCCTAGATTCATCTTCATAATATACCTCTCATGGACATGCACTTTGTGCTTCTGGTTACTCTTATACTGCATCTTCTTCTTCTACTTCAATTGAATGGCTCATTGATTTTGGAGCATCTTATCATATGGCTAAGGATAAAGCCATATTTTCTACTATGCATAAATGTAACACCAAACAAATATTTGTTGGTGATGATAGATCTCTAGGTGTTGTAGGATCTTGAACAGTTCCAGTAGAAAATGGTCATTTCAGTGATGTACTATGTGTTCCAAAAAAATTCTGCAATTTGTTATCTGTCTATCAAATTACTCATTCAGGTGAAAGTAAAACTTCG
>LPNX010304998.1:53038-191666 GCA_001517045.1 Pseudotsuga menziesii | reverse complement strand
CTTGGCCTACAAGGCCCTTGTTTAAAAACAATCTGGTCATCAAATTATTAAGTTAAGATCTGACAATGGAGGAGAATATGTTAACAACAAGTTCACTACTTATTGCACTGAACAAGGAATCCAACAACAACACACTGTTCCATATACACCACAACAAAATGGTGTAGCTAAACGGAAGAACCACACTTTAAAAGAAATGGCTAATTGTATGATCCAATCTAAGGGACTGAGTCTTCAATATTGGGTTGAGGCCATAAATTGTGCAAATTACATAGTTAATCACACACCCACTAAATTTTTACAGGGTATAACACTGGAAGAAGCATGGAGTAAAATTAAACCAAATGTAAGTCACTTTTGTGTGTTTGGTTGTGAAGCATGGGCTCACATTCCGGATGAAAAACGGAAAGCATTGCAGCCTAAAAGTGAAAAGTGCATATTTGTTGGATATTCTGAAGATGTAAAAGGTTATATAGTTCTTCAGCCACATTCTCATGATATAATCATTAGAAGAGATGTTAAATTTGATGAAAATCTCTTAGCCTGCGAGCCTAACTTGGTGGGTGTGTCATCTTTGGCCTGTGAGCCTGATTCGGTGAATGTGCCTTCTTCTTCTTCTTCTTCCATCTTCCTTGATAGGTTTCCAACTCTAGTTTTTGATGATGACAGACAGTGAGGATGAAAATCCACCTCTGCCTGCTCATGTTCCTCCAATTGCACCAGTACCAATACTCCTCGATGGGTCCGTTCAACATGTGAAGCAACTGGTGATCTTGTCGGTGAACCTAGTGATCAACGTCAAACACGTTCTCAATTTCAATGAGATTCTTCTCTTTTGGCTCAAGTTTTCGAGAATCATGATCCAGAAACTTTTGCAGAAGCGTAAGGAAATCCAGATTGAGATGTAGCTATGGATAAATAATATCATTCCTAAATGGCGAACGATACTTGGGATCTCATTCCTCTTCCAAAAGGAATAAAATTTTTCAGATGTAAATGGGTCTACAGAACTAAGTATGCATCAGATGGAAGTGTTGAAAGACTTAATGCAAGGTTAGTTGCCAAATGTTTTTCCCAAGTTGAAGGGATTGACTACAATGAAACCTTTGCCCCTGTAGCAAAAATGAACTCCATCCGCCTTGTTCTTTCCCTTGTAGCCTTACATAACTGGGAAGTCCATCAAATGGATGTCAAGTCTACCTTCTTACATGGTGATTTACATGAGGAAATTTACATGGAACAACCTTCTGGATATGTTCAGAATAACTCTAGCCTTGTTTGTCTCCTTAAGAAATCCTTATATGGCCTTAAGCAAGCTCCTAGAGCTTGGTATGCCAAAATGGATAGCTTTCTCCTTGACACTGGTTTTTCTATATGTCATTCTGACCCCAATGTCTATACCAAGAAAGTAGGAAACCATATCATAATACTTGTTCTCTATGTTGATGATCTTATACTTACTGGTAGTGACCCTAAACTTATAACCCATGTGAAATCCAGTCTTAAGCAAAATTTTGAAATGTCAGACTTAGGACATTTGCATTATTTTCTTGGTCTCCAAGTCTTGCAAACCAAATAATGAATCTTTCTTTCCCAGTCTAAGTATGCTTGTGACCTTCTTCGTCACTTCCACATGGAAGATTGTAAACCAACCCCTTCTCCCTTCCAGTCTGGATTCAAACTTTCTGCCACTTGTACTTCCCTTGAAGTAGATGCCACCTTGTATCATCTGCTTGTTGGTATTCTTTTATACTTGACTCATTCTCGTCCTGACCTTTCCTTTGTCATTGGTCGTGTTTCCCGTTATATGCAAACTCCTCATGAAAGTCACTGGAAAGCAGCAAAAAGAATACTTCGATATATTTGAGGTACAATTCAGTTTGGGATTCATTACAGTACAGGGGTGAAACCTTTGTTGGTTGGTTTCACTGATTCAAATTGGGCTGGCGATCCTGATGATCGAAAGTCTACTACAGGTTATGTTTTCAGTCTGGGATCTGGACCTGTCACTTGGGCTTGTAAGAAACACCAAGCTCTTGCTCTTTCTTCAGCAGAAGCAGAATATCGAGCCATAGTAAATGCCAGTCAGGAAGCTTTATGGGTTTGACAGATCCTTTCAGAGTTTGGATTCGAGCAGCAGCAGCCTACTCCACTTTGGTGTGACAATCAAAGTGCCATCAAGCTTGCCAAAGATACAGTTCTACATCAGAGCTACACATGCACTTCATCAGAAATCTTGTTCATGATAGTCTTATTGAATTTCTCTATTGCCCTACAGATGATCAAGTTGCAGACATCTTCACCAAGTCTCTTACAGAAACAAAGTTTTCTAAACTTCGGTCTATGTTAGGAGTTCAGGAATGTGTCCTTAAGGGGGGGATAGGCTCTAATGCCTCCTTCCTTCTCCTAATAGTGTCACTTTTGTAAATCCTTCAATCCTATCCCAAGTTGTTCTTAAGGGGGGATGTTAGGATATTTAGACACTTAGGAGTTAGTTAAGATCAACTTGTGTAATATATCCATTAGGTAAAAGTGTGTTTCTTTAGTATGCATTAGTATGCATTTGTAAATATTCTAATCTGATGGTCACGATATGTTCTAGACATAGAGTGATTTGATGGTTCAACTTCTCTTAGATCATACCTACCATTGATCTGTGGCTTAACACCCGATTGGTCTATGATCTCTATTTAAAGAGCATAGAGGGTCCTTGGCTAGTTGATCGATTATGAGAAGCTCATGTAACTTTCTTTCTTTTACATAATAAATTGCTTCAAGTAGCTATTTGGCTGGGGCCGTGGACTGTTTCCCTCTCAAGGGTTTTAACCACGTGACAAACATCAGTGTGTTGATCTAGGATCTATTTGTGTGAAGCGGTTGCTCAAGGTGTTCGGTCTTTTGGGAGTACCCTGTGTACCTGAACAACATTCACATGATTAAGGATATTTCTTACAAACAAACTCTAGACAAGGTACCCTAGTCCAAGCTAATGCCAAATTTTATCTATCAAACCCAGGAAAGCTTATTGAGTGCATGAAATATATTATTCCTTCCAAGACATTCAAGCCTTGGCTACTTGACAGAAATACTAGAAATGAAACATAGCCAATGCCTTCAAAAAATACAAGTGTATTGATAGATATAAGTGGCTATGCCGAAACCCATACAAAATGGTCAACTAAATAAGTTAAGGAGGTTTAAGCCTTAGCATAACAGTTGTGTCTTCTAACTTGATAGCATGTGGAAGAATCTCGTAGAGTCTAAGAATTCCTTTTTTGTCTGGTCCCATGATTCTTGGGGGCCTAGTATGGGCCAAAGACTTATTCAACCAGGCATATCATAGCCCAACTATTGTTTTTGTGACAAAATGGGAATTCCAGAACATCTATTTTATTTTTGTACCTTTGCTAAGTCTACTTGGGGATGGATGTATAAAATCTATCCAGTTCCTTAGATATCTCCTAGAATGATCCGAATTTCAGGGGGCATATGGTCTAAATTAGGATGTATGAGTCATAAAATCATTAAATGGAGGTTCCACCCTCTCTCATTCATCATAAAAACATTAAATGGAGAGGCCACACTCTCCCATCCATGGTATTTGACAACCCATGGTTTTATTCCATGATATGACTTCAAGGCACATTGTACCTCTCTCATCCATGGTATTTCATAACCCATGGTTTTGACCCATGGTATGGCCCCAAGTCACATTGTAATAATGTTATAAAAAGGCTCTATGCCTTCTCAATAAAGCATTCAAAGATTTTTGGAATCCTACATTTATCTTACTCTATTGAGTTATTGGGTTATTGGTTTTGAGTGCTTTTCTTAGTATAGTTTGAGAGGTGAGGCTCAAAGAACCATCTTTGAGCCTCACCCCTCCATGTGTCCTATTTACTTTTTGTTTCTCTGTCTAGTCTATTCATAGCCCAGATCTCGTTGTCGTGTATTTCTCACAGCTAGCCCATTATGTTATCTCTTCTCCTCCTCTCTCGGCATCCAAGCTTTTGAATCTCAGCCCCCAAGATCCGGATCATATAAAATCACCCCGCAAAGTGACAAACTCCTTTGGGCCATTGAATTCAATTAATTGTAATAGATTCTTAGGATAGAAGTCCTCTACTTTATTTGGAAGAAAAGAAATGAAGCACCTTTTAACAAGGCACAAACTAAGCAATTTTTTTCTTGGTATGTCGGTTTCTTGATCTATGTAAATATTTACTTGCATAATAATATCCAATTCTAGTAGGTTGAAATGGAAGTGGCGTACTTGCATAGAAAGGAACCCCTAATTACTCTCTTGCCCCCTTAGCTTGTCCTAGGAAAACTCATTTCTTAGAAGCAAGCACCGCCTTTGGGATAGTTGGGTTGTTCAAGAGATAAGGAAGAGCATAGAATGGTGTCATAGTTAGCCTCCCCTGCCCCAACATCACAATGACAAGATCCCTCAACTAGTTCTCAATTTTTTTGAAGCTAAGAAGGCCCTCGATCCTGAACAACGAAATGATGGATGCCATCCCATTGTAATAGATTTTGAACCTATTATTGATGGATAGGCCCCACCTCCCAAGGATCATGATGACTCTCCAAACACAAGAATGATTCCTACTATCACCCAGTTGATGCTTCTTGTTTCTGGTTTTTCTTATGTATGCGTGCAAGTTTTGTAAACATTTATATTAATATTGTTAGTATTTTTTTGTATGGCATCTTAGCTCGAGAGACAATTTTGTAAATATGATGTAGGGCATCTTTAAATATGGATCATGGGATCCACACAACAGACACATCTTGTGGAGGTCGATTAATTATCCAATCTATTATTTTTGGTGTCAAATTCCTTAAATCTGTATATGATTTTGTATTGATAGTTAAAAAAGGCATTTTACTTTAAAAAAACATATTTATTATCTTGCAGGTCATACCTGCTTTCGTTTCTTGAACCTTAAAGAAGAATTGAAGCAAAGCTTTTCCTCATAAAGCAAATCAACACAAAAAGGGCAAGCCGTTAATATCTTTTCAACCATAACATATCTTCATCTCGTTCTTTTTGAGTATATTAGTTCAAAAAATATTGCAATCTCAATTGATCAAAACAAGCCCTTATATTCTATTCGAACCTTTTGTATGCTTCATATCAGCATTGTTATGGTGCTTGTAAATGAATGCTGGAAGTGGTACTAATCAAGTAGCGTTTGAATCTCACCGTCACTCTTCTTCTCAATAGCCAACACATCCTTCTGAAGTGTGGTGAGTTCGCACTTGATGGCCTTGTGAAAGTAGAGAAAAACTAAAATGTAGGTTTTCAAAGAGGAATGCCGCATAGAAGCCATTGAGTGATCCCCAAAACCCATCGTCCGTTCAGTGGGAGCCAAGAGTCTTGGGCGTGCTAAACCATTGTCAAAGGAGTCACCATATCATCTGTTCAATGGGAGCCAAGATTCTTGGGCATGCTAAACCTCTGTCAAAGGATTCACCATAGTGTCTTGAACAACTCAGAAAAAATACAGTCTCTACAATGATAAAATCACCCAAATACCATTCGCGGACATCAGGATCCCCAAATTTCATGAACCTAACAAGCAGCTGATCAAAACATGCCTTTATATTATGTTCTAACCTTTTGTATGCATCATATCATAATTTTTACGGTGCTTGTAAATGACTGCAAGAAGTGGTACCGATCGAGCAGGGTTCAAATCTCACCATCACTCTTCTTCTCACTAGCTAATGCATCCCTATGAAGTGTGGTGATCTCGCATATGATGGCCTTGTGAAAGTAGATAAAAACTAAAATGGAGGTTTTAAAAGAGGAATGTTGCATAGAAGCCATTGAGTGATCCAAAAAACCCATCGTTTGTTCAATGGGAGCCAATATTTTTGGGAGTGCTAAACCCCTGTCAAAGGAGTCACCATATCATCCGTTCAATGGGAAACAAGAGTCCTGGGCATGCTAAACCCCTGTGAATGGAGTCACCATAGAGAAAAATACAGTCTTTGCAATGATAAAATCACCCAAATACCATTCATAGATATCGGGATCCCCAAATTTCATGAACCCAATCAACGGTTGAATAAAGTTTCATATATTTACATCTTAATAATATCCTATAAAACTATGATAAAAATATAAAATTAAGTAATAAATAATAAATAATAAATATATTAGTATTATTATACTGAAATTATCTAGCTCCAATTATTTTCCTTCACACAATAAGGTATATTCACATAGTACTAAACACGACCTTCATATAATAATATTATATGTTTGCATAACGAGTAAGATAAAAGACAACTAAAATGCCCCGCTTTTTCGGTGAATATGTGATAAAACGGTCAAAAATATTCTTGGAAATTGTTATTTTCCAATTTCACAATTTCAACAATTATTAACCCTGTCCTAGACTAAATCCTCAATTTTAAAATTACCCAGATTATCGAAATTGCAAATTAAACAAACGAATTGGAATTTCAACTCGAATTGGTATGTTGGATTCCAGCGGGATGGGGGAATTTTGGTTAGCGCTTATACTGCTCCTTGGCATAGGAGGATCCTTGAGCTCCGACGTTTATGCTATAAAAATTCAAATTACTCTTGGTTGTTGCAGGGCGGAAGGCTCACTGGGAAGCAGTTGATAACATGGCTCGTGATGAAAAACATGCCCCGGGAATTAGGCGTGGTCATGGGCAATGTGCATCAATCTTCATCATGAGTCATCCATTTCTATTGCAAGGGGTACTTGAGTCAAAGGTAACAACCCTTGGATTAAATTTTCCACTACCCTAAAATCTGTTGTAATTTTACTAGGCCTCGTCCAATCCATGGCCCTTGAATAGCCTTGAAGCACAAATGAATGCACATATATATAAACTCTGTTATTTGGAAATCATGTGTTGTGGGAGCTAGGGACATGTGACCCTGAAAAAAGGTAAAAAAGCCGGAGGAATTGTTTCTAATTGAAAATAAGTGGATGGGTGGGAGGAATAGTTTCTAGTTAAATGTTTATTTTTTATTTTTTATTCCTTGATATAATGTTTTGTATCCATTTTAGCTTTTAAATTTTTATTTTACATCATTAACAATTTCAACTTGAGGAAATATTAGAATCATGGTAACTCTTATTTTTTTAAAGAATTTTACAAAAAGGGGGGATTTTTTTTCTTCTTTTCAAAATGGAGGATATTAGTGATTTTTTGTAGGGGTGAGACCCATGTAGAAATTTATAAACTTCCAAACTCATGCCCGAGGATAATTATGATGAATAGATCCATATGGAGAATTATTAATGGAGGTTTTGTCAAAATTGACAATTTTTAGCTAACATGATGCAAAATACATGAACTTGTCAAAACTTTAACAAATTGTCGAGAAGGTCAAATGATGGTGGTTTTCTTCAAACACAATATGAACATGACTAGTATGACGAGCCAAAAAAATTACCTCAACTTCACAACATGACAATGCTGAGAGGGAAAGACAACAAATATTCAATACTTGACTCAACCACACTATGATGATGCACATGATGCAACTTGGTGGATCTTTTAAAGGGAAAATGTGAAAGAAAAAATGGAGAAATAAGGTATGGCCATGATAAGCACATCAAACTGGATGTGACAGTACAAATGAAATGATATTGAAAAAGTTTTTAGTAGGTTCTCCTATGACGCAATGTTTCTACACTAGATCGTGTCTTTGAATCCATCTACAATGTTACAATCTACTAAATTTTAACACTTCAGATGGACACTACAGATCTAGGGGGTCTATGAATCCATATGCAGTGTTAGAATTTAGTAAATTGTACAAGTTCATTGTCAAAATTGTAATTTTTCATTGTCGAAGTGACACAACTAAAACTGACCAAATAAATGACCAATTGCTATGTGGTCATTTTTATTTTAGTTCTTATCCCATGACCAAATTGGTCATTTTTAGTTTAGTTCTTATCCCGTGACCAAATTGGTCATTTATCTTGGTCATTTTTAATTAGCTCACTTAAAATTTCTCAATTTTGGTCATTTATCCCTTAAAAAACCATGGTGACCAAATTTTTTGACTTCATTGTTGAAGATGAACTATATGTCTAAATAAAGGATAGATTGCAGTAGTAGAATTTAGAAAAGAGGTATAAAGGTTACCATTTGGAAGGCGACAAAATTCTTGTTTATAAAAAACATAATTTATATTCCAAATGTGGAAGATTTGATGAGAATGTTATGGATGAAATCCATAAAATGGCATATTTCGGTCACCTGAGATACCAGAAAACAATTGCTACAGGGAGGAAGCAATACTTTTGGACGAGAATAAAAAAGGACATCACTGAGTATATTTCTAAGTGTATGAAATGTTAGTAAGTGAAGGTTGAACATCAACACCCAGCATATTTGTTGCATCCTTTTACAATCCGGAATGGAAATTGAAAATGATTTCCATGGATTTTATTACAAGTTTTCCAATGAATGTTAAGTAACATGATTCCATCATGGTTATGGTGGATAAATTAGTAAAGGAAATGCACTTTATATCGGTTAAATTCACAATAAAATGGATTTCATTGCAAATATTTTCATGAAGGAATTTTTTAGGTTGCATGGTTTGCTAAGGCAATAATTTCATACAGGGATACCAACTTCAGTTCAACTTTTTGGAAAAGTCTTTTTGCATATTTGGGTACGTAGTTGAATCTTAGTGTTTCCTATTGTCCACAAACAGATGGGAAAATAGAAAGAGTAAATCAGGTGCTTGAAGCATGCTTTGTAGGTACATCATGGATAAACCATCCAAGTGGGAGGATTATATACACTTGGTAGATTTTGCATATAACAATGGGAAACAAGCATTGTTGGGCAAGAGTCCATTTGAGGATTTGTATGGAAGAATGTGTATACCACCAATTACTTGGGATAATCCAGTGAACAGAACTTGGGTCGTACTTGCTTAAGGAAATGGAACAATAAGTAGAAAATATTAGGAAAAATATGAAGGCAACCCAAGATAGACATAAAATCTATGAAGATAAGAATAGAGCACATAAATAGTTTCATGTTGGCGATCATGTTTACCTCATAGTTAGGCCAAGGAAGAGTTATTTTAAGCTTGGAAGTTGTGCCAAGTTATCACCAACATATTGTGGTCCAATTGAAGTGCTTGAGAGGATAGGTCTAGTTGTATATAGAATTGAATTTCCTCATAACACTAGATCTCATAATGATTTTCATGTCTCTTTGCTTAAGAAATATGTACATGACACTAACCATGTGATTTACTGGGATGTGATCTAGGTGGAACTCAAGGGAGAGTTCCAAACTAAGTCGCTACTAATCCTAGACAATAAGGCAACGCACTCCAAAATTGAGCCATCAGACATGTAAAGGTGCAATGAAAGCACTTAATTCTTGATGAGGTTACATGAGAGTTGGAGGATGTCGTGAAAGAGGAATACCCATTTTTATTGTAAATTTTGGGTAAACACCAAGGACATTGTTATTCCAAGGGGGGGGATTGTAATGTCCTCAGTTTCAACTTTGAATGTAATAAACTATAATTATGTAAATGTTGTAAATATGCTATTATGGATTCCTAGTGCGGAGCACAAGGCCAATGAATGACTAGTGAATGACTAGGAATGCATGTTGTAAATATTACTTGGATCGTATGGTTCATTCTCACCATCTTTTTCCATATCTATTGGAGTCAATGCAGGAGATCGCACTCTCTCATTCACATAGGTAGATCTACACTACGCAACACCTTGTATATTGTTGTCCATGACTGTGTATTACCCAGGAAAATTCAAATTGAGGGATAAAGCTACTAATTGGGAAGGAAAATCGATGGTTGTAGGTGAGCAGAGAGGCTAGGACAGCTAGGAAACCTTTCTCCTTGATTTATGTTGCCCATAGATGATTGAGAATCCATGTATTAGGCTACATGTGGTTCTCCAATAACATTTAGCAGGTTGGTCTTCTTCTATGCACACACTAAAAGCACTTGGAAATATGGATCAGCCAAGAGAACCATAGATCGGTGAAGGGGATGCCTAAGCCAAGGAGGGTATTGTGTGGGTCAGGTATTGTGGAATCCAAGGATGTGAGAGTTGATTGAGATCCCTTTAGAGATATGTATGAGCATTTATCTAAGCATAGAGAGAATATCGGGTTGTGGGATGAGAGAGAGAATCATGTAGTGGTTTCCTTCACCATAGTGGCCTCATAACCTAGCTTGGGGTGGAATATCGGTAGAAAGAGTTCCTACGGTTGGGTGGAAAATTTCTCCTGCACAACCAGTTGCTTGGATCTACATTGTTTAAGATAAGTATTTTATGTAATTTAATTTGAAACGTTTTACTTGATGCATGTGTCTAGTTATGCTTGCATATGCATGAGTAAGTGTTAAACATTTGAATCGAAAGAACATTGTTTCAAGTTTTAAGTTTTATGAAATCATTGTCTAGAATTGGGGTGAAATTGTAGACATTGAATCTAGATAGCATTCCCTCTCGATCGTCGGATTGGCTAAGGGGGAAGGTTGCACTTAAACCATTCCTTAGTCACTTCCTTAAACGAGTAAGTGTTAAACATTTGAATCGAAAGAACATTCTTGAGTTTACATGGATGAAGTACCCATGCCAATGTCTAAGGCTGGAATGGAAGTCTTAATAGAGAATTTTTATAAACAACAAGTGAGTTGTCGACACAGAGGTGTCGGGGTCTATAATGACATGTTATTGGTGAATAAATCATCATAGTGGTGTCGATGTCGAGGTGTCAATGTCAGTATCACCATGTTATTGGTGGAGGAATCATCATACCGGTGTTGATGCCAAGGTATCGATGTCAGAATTGAGGGTGTGCTTGTGGAGTTGCAGTTGTAATCTAGTTTTGACTTCTGACTTTCTAGATGGAGGGTGATAATGCCCAATGCATGTGAATTACCAGATTTCTGATGCTTAGGTTTCGACGCAAATGTCGGTGTCAAAAATTCCATTGTTAAAATTTGTTTATCTAGTGTTGAATCTGAGGTCCGATGTGCCAACATCAGGTGACTCAGAATTTAGACTTTGGAGCGGGCATGTCGAGGTTGTTCTGTTAAAGTCCCGTTACTCGATTCTGAAATCTGACTTCTAATGTTGGAAATGTTGGGAAGGCATAATCAGGTTGGAAAGGAAGAAAATATCTATTGGGATTGTTTATAAAGTTAATTATTTAGTTGATTAATAAAATTTAATTGTTAACCAAGAAATCTAGACTATTGTTAGCTACGTCTCCGCAAAGTTGGTAGCTGTATGGTGGTGTAGCGTGGCAGAGTGGTATAGAGGGACATGACAAGGTTATACTAGAGGATCCACTATCGTTATATCATCCTTAAAGGTCCTTTCAGACATATGGGGATCCTAATCGATAATTTCGACTATCAAATAATTGACATAGTATAAAGTATATGATATGACTGTCAAATTGGCACAACATAAATTACATGAGAAGCACGAACATTATAATATATCCTCATGGCTTATATTTGAATAACACCATTCGAAAACCTGAGCAGCTTAATGAAATTGATTGATACAATGGATCATTTTCCATCTTTGAAGTGCTCATTTTACACATGCTCATGCACCAGCATGTTCTCCTTTTCCATGGCCATTCTCAAAGAAATTCTAACGATGTCTAATGTTTTATTTTTTATGATGGTGACATAACCAAATAATGATCATGAATATTTAAATTGACCTGCACATCCATCTAACCATATGCAATGTTCATTGAATTCAACTTCACGTTAAGTTTAGTGATTCATAGAAAACATTTTCAATACAATGTTATATAAAATGTGTATCATGTATATGATCATCCCTAATATAAAAATGATATTCTTTGATCACATGTCGACTGTCACTTGTTCTTTCAATGCCATCAATATTTTGTTGATCATTTCTATATATACCATGGAAAAATATAGTAACATGGTCAGAATCATAGTATTCACTTTGTATATCCTTTTGTGCAGCAATGTATAGTTTTCTGTGATATCAACCATAGACAAAATTGTTCAAAGTGGAAAAAATTCATGAGACTGTTTGAACTGAAGGTCTTTCCGTTGTTCTCTATGTGAATGGTTGATGTATTTATAAATTTCTTTTTCAATTTTCTTCAAAAAATATGTCACATATATTTTATCTTCTCGCGAATCAATTCTTTTGGAAAGAGCATAATAAAAACTTATAGCATAATTGATATATTTATATCTCCTCCAATCAATGGTTACATTTGACAACGATTGATCATTATCGGTACAATATTTATAGTGTAATAATGTTATATTTCCTCAATGATCCCATTTTTCAACTGATACAATTCTTATGGTAAAATATTTTATCGTCTTGTCTCTCACATAGAATTTCATATACGAAATCACATGTTGTGGGAGGAGGTGAATTTGACCAAAACGTTTTACCAAATTCAAAAAAATGGTTATAATATAATTCAAATTCCACATGATAACGACAACAACATGTGTCACAAACAATGATAGGTCGTACATACCTTGGTTTCTGTTGTACAAATATAGTGATCGACATATTAATTCCATGTTAATCCTCCATGAATTTATTGAACAATTGTACTAGTGTCATTTTCAATAAATGTTTTTCATGGGTTTCGTAATCATTTTGTGATGCATTTGGTGAAACTCAAGCATGTGCCAACCAATATTGATGTACATTAGCTTTAACACCTTCTACCATTCTATATTTGTATGGTTGTCTACAAATAATTTCCCAACAGTCAAGTTCATCATTTTAATCTATTTTCAATCAAAATTTGTTATGCTTGCACAATGTATTTCTTCAGGTTCCTATTGTTTTTTCTAACTGTGTCGTCAAATGTTTTTGTCTAGTACTAGCTAAAATAATTGTTGTTTGAAATGCTCTACTTATAGCCATAGTATCCTTCTTTCTGTATTTTCTAAATGTTTTTATTGCATTGCTTATATTTTCTAACACATTATGTTTCACCTTTGACTCTTTTGTCGCCATTTGAATACCCAATAATGATGTAGTGTCTTTTAAATTTTTGGACACTAACAAACATCTCAAAATTTGAGCTTGTGTTGCTATTGATTCTTTTTTAAGATCATTTTCATGAATTCAGTTAGCATGATATTGTGCAACATGATTGATTATTTTATTCTCATATTTGTAGCAATCAATGTTTTGCAACATTTCATCATCGTTGTTGAAAACACCTATATATTTCAATTAAATTTAATTTTACATATATTGAATGTACTAAATTAGAAACATAAGATAAAGTCTAGTTTCCACATTTTTTAATTGGTATTAAAAAAACAAAATTCAATCATGAATTAAATTAAATATACTACACACACACACACACACACACACACACACACACACACGTGTGTGTGTGTGTGTGTGTACATACCCTTGCTTGACTTTAATTCGATTTCATTATGGGTTTCAACGACGTCATCAACAACTTGATCGACAGTATGAGACGATTCTCTCTCTGTTTGTTATGGAGCATTTTGAAAATTACAATTCATTTAAAAAAAAATGGATTTAAAAAATGTACATGATATATACATACATTTTCGAATTCATGTGAATCTTGAACTTGATTTTCAATGGTCACTTCATCAACATTAGGATGTAAATCTCTATTTACATCTTCAGCAAATGTTTGTTAAGTTCGATTTCTTGTTATTGAACTCGATTTTCAATATTCATTTCATCGACATTAGGATGAAAATCTCTATTTACATCTTCAGCAAGTGTCTCTTCATTTTGTGCAAACCTTCGTCTTTTGGCAGAGAGTCATTGTTTTTCATTATGAGCTACATCATCTTGAGTACAAGAAATTTTTCTTTGGTGTGTTCTTTTATTTCGCATGATTGTTTAATCTATATAGGTTTTTGAAACAACAACACTTCATAACAAAAAAAATAAAATTTTCATATTAAAAAAAACACCTATTAGAAGTTCTTTGAGTCTTTCAGCCATTTACATAACACATTAAGAGGAATTGTCTTCGAGTCTTTCACATTAAAAAAAAGTATTTGAGAAAAAAAATGTCTGAAAAAAAAATCCATAGAGTCTTTAGGTATTCAAGAAAACACCTTAAGATAAATTGCCTTTGATCTTTTGACCTAAAAAAGTCTTGAACAAAAAAAAATCACCTTAAAAAAATTCACTTAGAGTCTTTGAGCTTTTGAGAAAACATGTGAAGAGAAATTTTCTTTGAGCCTTTGAATTTAAAAAAATCTTCGAGAAAGAAATCACCTGTAAAAAAGTCTCTTGGGTTATTTGAGCCTTTTAGAAAACACTTTAAGAGATCCTTCCTTCAATCCTTTCACCTAAAAAAGAAGTCACTTAGAAAAAACAATCATAGATAAAGTCCTTTAGAGTTTTTCAGCCTTTAAGAAAACATCTAAAGAGAAATTAGCTTTGAGCCTTTGACAAAAAAATGTCTATGAGAAATATATCATTTAAAAAATGTTATTAGATTCTTAGAGATGTAAAGAAAATGCTTTAAGAGCAATTGTCTCTGAACATTTAACCTAAAGAAAATATTTGAGAAAAAATCACCTGAAATAAGTACTTGATAAAAAAATCACCTAGAAAGAGGTATTTGAGAGAAAATCACAAAAAAAATCCATTGGAGTCTTTAAGAGAACACCTTGAGAGAAATTTCCTTTGAAAGAATACCTTGAGAGAAATTCTGTTTGAGCCTTTGAGAAAAAAATCTCCTTAAAAAAGTACTTTAGAAAAAAATCTCCTTAAAGAATTCCTTTAGAAAAAAATCTCCTCGAAAAAGTCCCTTTGAAAAAAATATCGTCTAAAAAATCCCTTAAAAAAATATCCATGAAAAAGTTCCTTAGAAAAATATCCCTTGGAAAAAAATCCACTTGAAGAAGTCCTTTGAAGAAAACCCCTTAGAAGAAATCTAATGCTTAGAAAATATTTTGTAAAGAATCGATTCTTTCCTCAAAATAGGGGGGAGGGGGGTTCTTATGACCGAGTGACTTTGTATATTATTATAAGAGTTAATGTGGAGTAAAATCTCAAATGACTATTGACGACATTTTTTTATAATAGAATATAAAAGATTCACCTTCAGTATTTCAGTGAATTCATTTTGGATATGCTTTTTTTTTCAGAAGGAAAAAAGCCTGACCTTGATATTCAATGAAGAATCAAAGGGCATCTGTCGTGCTTGCCCTGATATAGGGCTACATCCATAAAAAATGAATAGGAGGAGAGAGACTAGTACATCATCCATGAATAGGATCCCAACACAGAGAGCTGCCCCAGGGAGTGTGGAAATAGCCCACCATACAATCATCCAATACAAGTCATGACTAGAAGCTAGACCTGTCCTTCGGAAACCATCACTATCATGAACAATAGAGAGATGAAACCACAATCAGAAGGTGTCTGCTCCATACACAATAAAGGTGCAAAAATAAGGAAAGGGATTAATACTCCCGCACCCGACTCAATAGAGCATAAGAGAGTCATGCAAGACCAAATGGTCTTCAAAGTATTCAGAAAAGATACAAGTACCAGGAGCCAAATCCAAGGCAGCCTTCAATTGATAGTCAGCAATCATATTATATTCATGATAGAGATGATTGAAGGACAGGTATGAGAAGCTATTACACAAGAGCATGATCGCCCTGCACCAATGACTGAGCTCAGGGGGAGCAAGAGTATTGGAACCATTAACCCAGTTAATGACCACAGAAGAGTCCCCAAAAATAGTCAGAGTGGGGAGACCCATGATCTGAGCAATATATAAAAGAGCCCAAAGTCCCAACAGTTCAGCTTTGTTGTTGGTACTAGTTCCGATCCCCGGGGAAAACTCAAAGGAATGGTCCTTGTTCAGTAAGATGTGAATACCAGCTCCCCCAATGTCTTTAGCTGAAGCCCCATCAAAAAAGCCACAAGGGAATACAAGCTGAGGCCCATCACCAATTATACGGGACTTTTGATTCTTTTTACAAGGAGGCTTGAATAATAGGAGAGCCTGATCAATCTGAGAGACTATGAATAAAACAGAGTGTTTTTTCCCTTCAAAGATGGCCTTATTTCTAGCCTTCCAGATGATCCATAGAGCAAAGAAAATGATATAACAGTCTGGAGTGTACTTGGAGAAGCTGGAAATCCATTTCCTAATGTAGGACAGAATATCATCACACTACTGGGGAGGGATGAAATGATATTTATCACTTAGATGGCATATGACATCCCTCCAAACAGGACAGGAGGAGAAAATATGCAGTACACAGTCTGCACCAGCACCGCAGAGTGAGCAAATACTGGGGCCAATCCATCCCTTTCTCTGGAGATTATCTTAGGTGAGAATTTTGTTTCCCGTAACCAACCAAATAAAACATGCAATCTTAGTGGGGAGAGAGCTCGACCATATCAGAGATTGTACATAGTCAGCAGGGTGAGGCTGTGAGGACAAAACAATAAGGTTATACACAGAATTATCCGAAGTAGAGCCCCTAGTGCGATCATGGATCCATACAAGGGTATCCGACTGGGAAAGAAGTCTGATCCTCGCTGTCTCCAACCCCCTAATAAAGTTGTCCCAAACATGCTTCCAATCACCTGCTAGATACAGATCCTCCGCCGTGAACCAATAATGACGAGCATCAGGCTTTGCATTATGAGCTTGCAAAAGAGTGACTATATCTAGATCAGCAAGGTATTCCCTGAGTTCTAAGGGAAGTAAATAAGTGCAATGTGTGCCCACAATGGGATCAAGGCCCAAGATAATGTCTCTGCCATCCCCAACAAGCCAAGATAAACATCATCCCAGCCAAGGTAATGAGTGTAAGAACCCTCTCCAGATCAAAGAGACACCACAGGCATTAAACTTGTTGCCTTTGATCCATGCAGCTACCGGACGATTCTGCATATACTTCACACGGAGTACTTTGAGCCATAAACCGTCACTATGGAGGACCATCCAGAGGTTTTTGGTTCTCAGAGCGATACTGAACCACTGAAATTTTTTGATACCCCATCCGCCATAAGCCTTTGGCTGAGCCATAAACCGTCACTATGGAGGACCATCCAGAGGTTTTTGGTTCTCAGAGCGATACTGAACCACTGAAATTTTTTGATCCCCCATCCGCCATAAGCCTTTGGCCAAGAGAGTAGCTGCTAGTTGGATAAATGGTATCGATGATGAGTATCAGAAGAGCCCCAGAGGAAGGAAAAGGTGATGCTTCTGAGCCTAGTCAAAATAGAAATAGGGATAGTAGCCAAACCCAACCAATAAACAAGAAGACTAGACAAAATAGCTTGTACCAAGATCAGATGACCCCCCAAAGAAAGAAGCTTGTGAGTCTAGTTATGTATTCGATTCTCAAATTTTTTGATTAACCAGTTCCAATCACTGACTCTATACCCCAGGGGTTTGAGAAAATACCCCAGGTATTTGAAACCCGAATTAATAGGTTCCATTTTGTAAGGTAAAACCCAGGAAATACTTCCCAATATATCCGCATCAACATGGTTAAAGAGAAAACATGATTTCTCAATACTGATACACATCCCTGATGCCTTGCAGAAGGTGTTGAATATAACATCAAATGCAGTCCATTCAAGAAGGGTTCCGGAACCCAGCAAAATCACATCATCTACAAAAAGTAGATGAGTAAGGGCTAAATAAGTCGATAATAAGTCAATATTTTGATACCCTTGATGAGTCCATGCTCTCTGGAATCCGCAATCAAAAGACTCAGACCTTCGATGACCAATATGAACAGTAAGGGAGAAAGGGGACATCCTTGTTTGATTCCTCTAGAAGCACTGAAAAACCGGGATGGAGTGCCATTCACAAGGACAACAAAATTAGTCGAAGTAAGACAGGCCATAATCCAATTCACTCCAAGGAGGAGAAGCCCAATCTGAATCAAAACAAGTTGAATGAAGGACCAGTTGACCCTATCGAAGGCCTTCACAAGATCCAACTTAAGGATGAGAGCTGAAGTATTCTTTGTCTTGACCGAGTGGAGTATCTCCTGGGTAATACCGATGGGTTCTGTAATATGACGATTCTTCAAGAACCCATACTGTTCAATGGAGATGTGCTTGTCCAGACAAGGTTTGATCCTAACTGCAATCACCTTTGCAATCAACTTGTACAAAAGGTTACACAGGGAAATGGGTCTGAAGTCCGCAAAGGAGGAAGGCTTATCCTTCTTAGGAATCAGAGTAATGAAAGTGGAGTTAAGGGAGGGATAAATATAACCCGAGGATCTCGCAAATTCAATAGCCTTCAGCAAGTCAGAGCCAAACAAATTGAAGAAGTGGAGGAAAAATTCCACTGGCCAGCCATCTGGTCCAGGGCTTCTATCTTTCTTGAAAGATTTCAAGGCTTGCTGAATCTCTAATAAGGAAACAAGGGCAATGAGACAGGAAGCATAATCGAGATCAATCATGGAAGGGTAGAGAGAAACCACCTAGAGCTGAGATAAGATGCATGTGGCCCGATAATCACTAAAAACCTGGGCAAAGTGTCTTCTGTCGAGCTCTTTGAGGTCATGCTTGTCTTCTATAGTGTGACCCTCCTCATCAACTAAGGACCAAATGGTTTTCTGGTTCCTTTTGTTAGAGGCGATGGCATGGAATAATTTAGTATTAGAATCACCATAATGCACCCAGTTGGTACAGCTTTTAAGTTGCCAGGTAAGCAGGAGATGATCGGTAATCTTTTTCTTCTTTTCCCGAAGCAGGTTCAAGGAAAACTGGTCCTTGAGGGTAAAGTTACCAGAAAAAGAGCCCATAAGGAAAGATTCAATCTCCAAATCCAGTTTGACAAAGTCCGCTTTCATCAAGGATTCACGCTCCAGGCTCCATGCTTTGACATCCCCTTTAAGAGCTCTCAGCTTATTCACCAGACAATCAAGATCATTTAGAGGTGAAGGGGGGTGGATTAACAGGACATCTCTTCGAAAGCCAGAGGATGAAATCAGGATCAGCGAGCCAGGAACGATTGAATTTGAAGGGGTAGTTAAAGGAGGACAGAGATTTGTTCCATTCAAGACAAATGGGGAGATGATCAAAGACATCTGCCGGCTGGATCCAGGATCGGTGAGACTTCAGTAAAGGGATTAAATCGAAAGAGAGGAGGAAACGGTCTAAATGCTTGGAGATACCTTCAGTGCCTACCCTCCCATTCTTCTAGGTCGGCCCAAGACTGGGTGGTGCAATGTCAAAAAGACCAGAAGAGTCAAAAAAGTGCTTAAAATGAGGAGCAAGGGGGTCCAAAATAGCTTTGTGACCCCTAGTTTCAGAGGCATTCATGGTAAAGTTAAGGTCTCCTACCAAAATAAAAAAGGGAGCAGAGAGAATTCCTCCCCGAAGAACATTATCCTAGTACTGAACCCTGTTCTGATACGGTCCGTAACAATTGATGACATCGAGGGGGGTCGACATGCTACGAAAGACAACCTTTACAAGGATACCTACCAAGGTCTCCAAGGCACGACATTTGACCCTAAGAGGGTTCCATGCAGTAAGTAAGCCTTCCGAAAGGCCCGAGGCACTAGTCGCACAAAATTCCCAGTGGGGGAGAAGCTTCAAAAAGGCAAAGAGCGCAGGATGTGAGCTACACATGGTTTCTTGAAGCAGAATCATGTCCGGTTGAACAGAAAGGAATAAAGAGCGAAGGCGGTTTTGTTTGGTCTTGCCTCCAAGACCGCGAACATTGAGAGAAAGAATTATCATGGAGGAACCGTAGAATGGGGAGAACTAGCTCTAAGTCCCCTGGAGAGGTTACCCCTAGCCGCTTCCTTGATGCGGGCCGAAAGGGGGATGTAAGGAGGAGTAGACAAAGAGAGGGAGCTAGAATCAGGTTTCTCCCTAGGATTCTTTCTAACCGTAACGTTAGAAAATCTGATCGAGTTCAGGTTGATAGTGGAAGGTGAGGTGGGGGTGGTAGCAGAAAAAATAGTCAACGTCTTCTGCAGCGAGGGGTCGAAAAAAGAGGGCAAAGTGAGAGGAATTCCAGGCGAGCGCAGGAGTGAGGTGGGAGGAGTGATGGAGGTGAGAGGTGGGAATTCCATGAGGGAGGTGAGAGGAGGAACCACCGCAAGAGGAGGAGGAGGCGACCGGGCGGAGGGAAGCACCTCAGAGGTGAGAAGTCGAGGATAGTTAGGAATGAGGGAGGGACAGCCAACCAATGGGAAACGAATGGTATAGGCACATGTATCATCCACGGATGGACATGGATCAGCAAATACATCATCCTCATTGGCACAAGGAACCACAGAAGAGGGAGCATACACGTCGGTAGTCTCATGGGGAGAATCAGATACCAACGACAAGGTTTGGTAGGAGCGGGGGTGCACCGGGGAAAGTAGACCAGTCGAATGTGATGTGGGGGATATAACAGAAGAAACCTCAATAGGGGGTCGTGCATCGACCACAGAAGGAATAAGCTCATCCATAGCCTCGAGAAAGGAATCAGAAACATCTTCAAACAGAGAAAGAGACTGCGATAAGTTACCTGTAATAGGAAAAATAGGAGCAGATAGAGGGGCACATATCCCTGAGATGGGAGTGGCTTCTAAGATGGAAGACGAAGGAGCATCCCAACGCGATGGACAGCTTCTGCAGAGATGGCCTGTTTCATGACAGAGACTGCATCTGAAAAGAACATGTAAGTAATCCAGCCTCTGTATCAGTAAGCGCTCAGCACAAAGGATTTCCACTTCTGCCGGGAGACCATGTGTAACGTCCATCTCCACCAGTAACCATGCAAGCCGCTTATTGAAAGACATATGAAAATCCGCATCAACAGCCACAAACTGGTCAACAGTGTTCGCGATACCCTCCAGAATGTTCTTGTGCCACAGAGGAAAAGGTAGATGAGGCAAGAGTACCCACAAATGACACTATGTGACTCTCTCCCTAAGAGGGTCGAAGTGAGCATGCCAATGGTGGAGAACCAAGGATCCAGAACCCATACGCCAAATGGACTCAAGAATAAGAGAGGCATGTTGTGCTTCCAGAAAGACGAATACGATCCAGCCATTTGATAGTAAGCTGATAGTCAGAATATAGGTCAGCATAGGCTTCCAGTGCATATTTGCCCAGTCAACCCAAGCTTGTTTGTCCATCCGGCAGTATTCTAGTCTGCCGACCAGGGCCCGAGAGAAAAGAGAAGATACTATATCCATGTACACATCGTGGCCAAGTACGAAGCGAAAATTTCCAGCTTGAATATTCATAGCTTTTGACTTCCTCTTGCGCCGGAAGCGCGACGCAATCCCAGGTTCCACCATAATGGGGAGGCCAGAGAAGTCAACCTCGGAGGAAAGTGGAGAGACAGCAAACCCTGACTCGGGAGGAAAGATAACGGCAACTGAAAGCCCAGGGGAACAGCAAGTCCCCAGAAAGATGCAAAGAATGCAAGGTGACGGGAAAGGCCCACGGAAAAGGAACCACGAGAACAAGGAAAGACCAACCCAAATCCTAGCGATCAAAGGGCCAACAAGAAGAAACTCAAAGAGAAACAAACCAGAAAACCAAAAACAATGCCTAGAGAAAACGCCGCCGGTGGAAAACAAAGAAACCTCCGGGAAACCCTCGAAGGAACAGGTCAACCCAGAAAGGAGCGAAAGATGACAGGTGGCTGAAGCCACATCACGCGGAGGGGAAGCAGGCAAGAAGCAAAACCCCCAAGACAAGAGGAATAGTCAACCCACATCATGCTATCATCACGGCATAGCAATTCGAGAGGAGGGGCAACGTGGAACCCATGTAGGGTGATGGAACAAGGGTTCACGAGACTAAGGCGGTAGAAAACGAAAAAAAACAGTCAAATTCCCACTTATTCTTCCTTGGTTGGCACTAGTCCCCTGGATGGGGATGAACTCCAAGTGGCCGACCTCAGGCAACGGTGCAAACCCAATAAATCCCAGGAGAACCCCGGAGACCCCAAAAGTAGGCGAGGAAAAAACAGGCAGGGTTGGAGAGAAAGCCGGAACGAAAAAAAAGTAAGGGTAGAGAGACGAGCATCCACCGAATCACACAGAAAAATGGAAATCGGTAGGGAGAGTCTCCATCAACAGGTCCCTAAGGATGTGAGATGCAGAGACACAGAGGCCATAATCTTGTAGAAAACCCTCGAAACCCTCGATACCCTCCATCAAAACCCTAAAACCCTCGCTTCTGTGAACTTTCAATTTTGGTTATGCTTTTATTGAAAGGAAATAGACTTTTCTTTTGGTTTCATTTGATGATTCATGATCAAGATCTTCAATAATCACTATTTAATTCAGTGTATCTAATTTTCCATAATAATTATTTATTTGAAATAGTTGTTGCAAAATTAAATATATATCTAATGATTATGTGAATTACTTCTCAGTATTGTATGTTCTATGTTAATTTATGGAATTTAACATCCTTTTTTACAATTTTTCTCCTAATTAAGATTAGTCTATTTTTTTTCCAACAAATTAGATTTAGTTTAGATTAAGATACTAGTTAGATTAAATTCACAAGAAATTTTATAATTGCAAATATTTAGTGGCTACCAAGCCCACATGTCAGTTGGAGATTGCTATACCACACATAAACGAATCTAACTGGGACTTGCAATCGAGCATTCTCCCTTACTGTTGACGCGGGTCATTTTAACCCATCATCAAAATGGTGCTAAAAAGAGGGTTGGATGACAAGCCAAACTATGTGGAGTCAATCTTTTGAATATTTTAACAACACATGGATCCTATCCATATCTCTATATGAAATGACAATGATGCTATGAGACTCTTGAAATCATTATCCAACATCCTAAGAAAGCCAGTAAAACTCTTGTCTCAGTTACCAAGATTTAATGGAGAAGGGGAAACCTATGCATTTGTACATGTTTGATCTTGTGAGCTAAGCTTTGGTTTACTAAATAACTTGGAAGAATATGTTGGATGTGGATTATTCTCTCTTACTTTCAAAGGGTGAATACAATCATGGTATAAAGCATTGCCATCCAGATCAATTCCCAATTGGAAACAATTCACAAAATGGTTCTTGGTTGCATATCAAAACTATGACTGTGATGAACACTGTAATGAACTTTGGAGTATTCAGAAAGGAAAAGAAGAATCAAAGGATGATTGCATCAAAATAACTCTACATATTTAATATAGGTTTCATGACAATGATAGGGCTTCCAGGGAAGTATTTTATGGAGGTGTACTCTTCCCTTCTTGGTATTTCTCTATTGGACGAAGAGTATCAAATAATGAAGGAGGAGCAAAGTCAAATAATAGTTGATGAAGAGGGGTTTGATTTGAAGTATCTTCTCATCCTATAATTCCTCTCTCTGAAGACATAATAATTGATCAATATATTGAAATGATGATCAAAGACCCCTATTAGAAATGCTCTAAGAGAAAGGAAGATATAATTGTAAATTTGGATGATGATGTGATCAAAGATTCAAGTCACTAAAGAATTTTTTCTTTCGATGAAATTACGGGATCATCGGAAGATTGAAAAAGTGTTATTGAAGTTGAGCAAATCCCTTGAGAAGTAGTAGAGAAGTCACTATTTGAACATAATTTGAATGATGCTAAAGTAATAGAAATTTCCCTTGAAATTAATAGTACTAAAGTGATGAGATGTCAGAATATCAACACATAGTCATGTTTCAGGGAATTGTTCAATGATTTAAAATCTAATTCCTTTTATTATTTATATCATGATTTATTTGGTGGCCTTGATTTTTTATATTGGGACAAACTCAAACAAGGTGCAAGAAGAAGGTGAACTAATGGTTGAAGGTGAAAGAAATGTAATTACACATTTTGCGATGAATCAACATAATCAATTACAATTCTACATTGAAGGAGGAAGAGACTTGGTGGAGCATTTCATCCTTTTTCACAAGAAATGGGAGAAACTAATCCAATATGCAATGCATAGAGAGGCCTTCCATATCTAGGTTAGTCATCTGGTGAGTACCCAAACTAGAGTTCATCAATTTGTAATTAGCTAGCCATGAATCTCAAAATTTTAAATTTTGAATAAATTTTTTAATGAAATAAAGTTGAACTAACTAACTATTTCTTATCTTGCTATCATGTTGTAAAGCCAACATGATAAATCAATGATATTTCATCTAAATCCAAAGATGCCAAGATCTAGTGTTGCAAGATTGTAGATTCAAATCCATTTTTCACATAATGGGAATATGTCGGAAAATAACTCAACAAAAGGAGTTGTAATTTCCCTTCTCTCAAGTGGATTTAGTACACTTACTCTCAATGGGTGCTATGGAGATAAGGTTGTGATTGAGTAACTATATAGGGGTGATTCCTAGGATTGATTTCCACCACCATGCAAGGCATAGGTGTATAGAGAAGAAATAATTGTTGAGACCTCGAGAGAGTATCATAAGTGTGAGAGTCACACAATGCACAACAGAGAAGCATCAAGTGTGAATATAGTGAGACCTCTATAGAAGATGAACAAATCTTGTCTCTAAGTTGAAGTGTTGGGTGTAGTGTCACATGTCATAAAATTAACCGAGTGATAACATTTAGAATTATTTTATTTTAAAATGATTTTAAAATCTTGACAAATATGGAAAAATGTATCATCTATTAAAGCTAGTTATGTCGCATCACCATCTATAAATGAATACAAATTTCTATGTGAAAAAAAACAAATATATTTCAAAAATTCAAAAAATACATTTAAAATTTTAAAATAATGTTTGCAAAAAGTTTTAAGTTAAGACCTACTAATTACTACAAAACCTTCCTTGAAAACTGGTAATAGTCATTTAATTACCCTAATGGTGGGAAATGGGGAGCTTCACACCACGTTCAAGTTGTGGAATTTACTTGACAGTTTAAGGTAACCATGGGATACCTAAATTTAAAGGTTGAACGTGTGGTACATATAGCACCACTTACATCTACATATATATGAATCGAGTCCATCCTGTATTTTATTTAAGGTTTGCCAAAGTTTTAGGTGATGTCCAATTGAATATTGATACATTCAAATCTCCTTCAGAGAACACTTGAGTGGGCCTAATGGTTAAGAACATTGGAGGTCACAGGTTCAAAACCAGTGGGGGGTAGGGTTGCTCATTGGCATGTTGTGACAAGGATCGAAGGGTAGGCAACCCCTGGGATAGAGGCCCACCTCGATGGGCTTCGGGACGTCTCGGCCCCTGCTAAGTCACAAGTTATTGGTATATCCGGATTGCAGGTTGTTTGATATACTCTTGGGAGGTTGTTGTTCCCCTGGTTAAAATAAAAAATCCTTCTATTTTAAAATGGATTGTATTGCATCAATGTGTAATGTTTGGGGTGTCAAATAAAAAAAATGCAATGTTGGGGATTATAGTATCTTATTGCTGAAATAAATAAAATTATTAAGAAATAAATAAAAAACTATAGACCTATGGTTACATATTTCATCATTACACACTCATTCACACATTCATGTTATTATGAAGCAAAGAAATTTAAACCTTACAACGCTTCCAAAGTGTCAACAATACCTTTACTTATACACCATAGAAGTTATTTCTTTCCCCGTACAACATGGAAAATATAAACCGTAGAAATAATGTTATTTCCCATACGCTGTGTCTATATGTAATTCATTAAAAACTTCATTAAAGAAACCTTACAAGCACTTCCTCACATTTTGTGAATTGTCTCGGGATAAATGTCATCAATGTACTACATGTACGTTTCACCACGAAGGACCAAGTTGGTTTCCACTTGGTGAACTTATTGGTCAATACATATTTAATATGGAAAGTCAACCCACTTGAGATAACCCTTGGAGATTCTCTTTGGAGAGAGTTTCAACCCTTGACAATTGGTCTAGAAAAGGTTGTGTCATATACCCATAAGTTATAATAGTTTTATTGCCAAACTCCCCCTATGAGGAGAGTAAGAATAACTCTTAAGGTTATTCCACAAATGCACAAGTCCCTAGACATAACACACTTGAGCCTTTTAGATGTCCATAGAGCATGTGTTTGTGACCCAAGCTTATGCCTTTCATAGGTAACCCCAAGTTATTAAATGGGATATAATCTTGATGTGTTTTTGAACTTTCATACAAAAATTTACCAATTGAGTTAATCTTTAGAGCTATTTTTTTTGTATATATGTATTTGTTGTAATAAAAAATTATTTATAACTTTTGGGGTGGAGATCAACAATAAGATGCATTGTAAAGGCACTCCTTACTATGTCATAGGTTCAAACTTTAAATAGTTTGTTTACTTAGGAAATTATATTAATAACAAGAGCCACGAGGTGGCAATGTCCCCGACATTGCCATTTTCTATTGCAAGAGGAATAGAAATGATTTTGTAATTGGGAATAGCTTTTGGCAAACAAAATTTTGAAGAATTTTTTTTGTGTAAATAAAAGTCCTAATTCATAAAATACAAATGTCCCACCCTAGGTTGTTCACTTATCTATACAGTTTACCTTTTCAAAAAATGAAAAGATCAAATATTATTAGACTAGCCATTTAGCTTTAATTTGATTAGCCATCTAGTTTTAATTTGCTTATTCATTTGTGTGATTTATGGTATATTAAGAGGCTATGCAAAAGCTCTTATATATTAAGAGGCAACAAAGAGTACAAGTACATATTACTCATTACTTAGTGTTCAGATCATACAATCAAGAATATGATTAATAAAGAGTATAAGTAAATATTACTATGTAATATAGTGTCTTATTACAAGATAAACGAAAAAAAAAAACATTTAAAAATTATATAATGGGTAAACAAATATTTTGTTCCCAAGACAATTATCACAATATAAATGCACACAAAAGAACATCGTGGTCAAATGTTGATGAGAGATTATATATAGAAAACAACTTAACTTTATTCTATTTAATTGAAACCCATGCTCTATCTCTAATAATCTAAGTAAAAATTAATGAGGAAACCTAAGTAAAAATTAATTAGGAAAACAAATAAGCTTCGAACATAAATGAAAAAGAAAAAAAACCAATTATAGAGAAAATGTACAATCAAATATAAAAATGTAAATTTTGATATATATATATATATATATGAAAAATAATAAATTGGTTAGATTGTACATTAATTTTTTTGAAGTTATAAAATATAATATTTAATTACTTTTAAAGTAGTCATTCATTCATTGTATTAACCATGTTAAAGAAGACAACAAAGCTCTTCCACATAACAAAAAATATTAATATTTTATATAATTGTGAAATCTATTATTTTTATTCTTTATGTATCTATCTTTATCTCTATAAACATCTGGTTATATTTCCCTATAAGTCAGTTCAACTAGAATCTCTCTAGTTCTCGAAAGTAAAGTAATATGTCATTATTCCACACCATCGAATGAATATCACAAGTAAGTAAAATAAAACAAAAAAATATTAATATTTTATATAACTGTGCAATCTATTACTTTATTTTTTATTTTTAGTTTTTTAATTTTACATATGGATTTCATATTCTTCTCAAATTAAATATATTTTACATCTTAATTATGAATTCATCTCAAGTGAAAAGTACACAAACATTTTCAGCTCAATCTGAAATTCATCTGTTAAATTGAAATCTATGAAAGAAAAATGAGCATATCAATTTGAAATTCATTTGTTCAATTTGAAGGATCATCCAATTAGTTTGAAATTCATTTGTTCAATTTTAAGGATCATCCAATTAGTCTAACAATAACTGAGACTCTTCAAGAAAGAAGAAACGCAGATCCTTGAAAATAATACAAAAAGTATGAAAAAATAAGAACAATCCTTGCGTGCATAGTTGTATTTTAGCATTTTAATTTTTTTTTTCCACCCTAAGGAAAGAAGAAGCTTGTCTAAACAACAAAACAATATATGGCAATTATTTAAAGCAAAGGAGTGGAGCTTTTACAATTTGTTTAGGATATTTTTCTAAAATCAATTAGACTGATCTTGAACATGGAAATTTTTTAAACAATATCGAGAGGAAAGGTAAAAGAATTCTAAAACTATTTTTTTTCAAATCGAGTGACTACACTGATTACATAGCATATGGTTCTAACACGGAAAGAGGAAATCCTATATACAATAGATATGGATAGTCTCATTATTGATAGATGGAGAGTATTATGTGAGCAAATGTTGGGTGTGTGTTTTCTTTATAACATGGAATCTTTATAGTTTTCCTGTTTTTCTTTTTTTATTCTATTTACTGCAAGAGTAGGAGTGAGCATTTTTATAGTTCAATATTGGTAGAAATGCAATGCATATTCCATATTTTGGTAATAATATGAATTAAAAAGAGGAAGAAAACAAAGATCTTAAGATAATGAAAGGTGCATGATAATGACCTGAAGGGGACAGGTATAGCCTTCACACTTGGCATAGCCATAATTATTATATTTTTTTATAGCTTTGACACTCGGCATAGCCATAATTATTTATTTTTTATATGAGCCATTCATAAAAATAAGAAGAATGAGCCATTCATAAAAATAGGAAGAAATCGGCAAAAATATTGTCTGCATAAGCCACTGCAGATTCTACCAACACTTGGAGCATTAATTATTAATTTAAAATACAACTAATTGCAAAGGGTTAATTGTAAGCACTAGTTTTACTATATTTTGAATGCATTTTTCATTGGCAATATTCAGAAACAAATATCATTGATATTTGATGAAACAAATATCGTTGATATTTGATGGACCAATGATATTGCATTCTAACACTTTTCATGAAATTAAATATAAGATCATACATTGTTCCTAATTATGCAGATGTATTTTAAAGCAAAGGCAAGCAACCAAACAGAATGGAGAGTCATAACACGTAACATCTTCAAGTGGGCCAGTAAGTTCTGAAAAACTATTGTTTTCCAGCACTATTAGTTTTCTGATGAGTGCCGGAGAACTTATGTCAATACTTCATCTGATTCTGGCATTGTTCATTTCCTTACCAATACTGGAAAAGTTAATATCAATACAAAGACAAAACCTAGAGATAAAAATAGAAAAATCAGTGTGCACATTTCAAGCAATCTCTTATTAAAACAATAACCATTTTTTTACTTGGTAAAAAGAAAAATCTAACAACAATCAGAAGCGATTTACTATGTAAACATACCATCAATGTTTGGAACCATTCACTATTTATACCATTTAGAGCTGATTCAACAACAAGGCCAAGCAGCTCATGCCCCTGGCGACTTGGACTCAAATAGGAGAAGGTTTCGTTGGGAGGTCTGATGTAATGTTGTGGAAACTCAGAATAGCTTACTCCATTCGATACTAATGGCATTGATGCCTCCACTTTCTCGTTGGAGTTGGAGAACTTCTCTTCTCGTCAATTGAAGAGGACATCCCTACGTTAATATATCCATTTGATTGGAGGTATTTATAATCTTATTTCGTCGGTTCCACTTGCTTAAAGATGCTCCTAGTGGAGCATGAGTGACGGAATATCTATGACGGTGGAGGAAGATATGAAACCACAGTCTACCAATTTGATGATTAGTTTGTGGAAGAAGTTACTCAGTCAAATAGGTAGGATATTTCAAACTTTCATCCCCTTCTCGCTTACAAAATCTTTCTATGAGTTTGTTCTAAAGCCAAATCTAAGCCACATAGGAGTGTTCCTTACTAAGGTATGACATCACAATAAAATCGCTCAAATTATTATAAAAACTACTTCTTGAGAGTCATCTTTTGCTGCGTCACGCAATACATCAATTAACAAGATAAAGAATAAGTTGATAATAATAAGGGATGTTGAGAGTCATCTTTTGCTGCGTCACGCAATACATCAATTAACAAGATAAAGAATAAGTTGATAATAATAAGGGATGTTCCCAGCAGTACTGCTGTAGTTCTAGGAGTCTGACCGATAATTGCAGCCGACTTCAGTTCGAGGCTTGAGTTTCATATACAATTCTATGAACATTTAGTTTAAAGTTCTTAAAAATATCAAGTTAGATATCAAGTTAGAGGAGTGGTTCTTAAAAATATAAGTTAGATATCAAGTTTATTGGAGTGGTTGATCTGCTTAACCATTGAAGTTTTTGAAAGCAGCACGGCCTGGCCAATAGTGTCTTTTTTGTTAGAATTCGACTTATTTTGTTAGAATTCGACATAGCTATTGCTCCGAAGCTTTTTGATTTCGCCCATTTATATTTTACTTTTTGAGATTTCAAAGCTTCTTGATTTCGCAAATTTATATTTTACTTTTTACAATCTTAAGAGCAAAAAATATGCAGCATTGTAATCCTCCTTAATACATGGATCCTTACAATATGAAATATGAACTACACATCCTTAATTAATTATGAATATTTTTCAAAGACTATGACTTGTGAATATTTTTTTTTTTTAATTATGAATTGAAATATTTTCCCCAAGCATATTATAATATATAATCCAAGTTATTCTTAACAACTTAATATGATCCATTATAGGTTAACGTGATTGTAAATCATGTAAGAATTTAGATTAAAATTAATAACAATCTTTAAAAAACAAAAATAATCCAGCAACAGAACAGCTGACCATTCAAGTGGCAATAATAAAAGAATATGCACTCACCTTTGGAGCTGGGACACATGTAAAGTCTGGAATCGCACAGGTTAAAGTATTCATTAGTCTGCATGCAGCTCTCATTGCATAATACCCAGTCATAAATGAAAGGGGAGCATTTCCTGCAAAAGCTTAAAATACAAATTCAATTTTTAAATATTCTATGAAATATTAAATATTTGAGACATCCTATTTTGAACGCATATGAATGATATCCAGGTTAGAAATTTAAATCTTCTATGAATGATATCTAAGTTATACATTTAAATGGAAAGGAAAAAGCAACTGCCACAAAATGTACCGTAAAAAAACTTCAAAGGCCTGAGCCACAAAATAAAGGTCAAGCAAAAATTTGAAAACATTGATATAAATTTAGAGTTCGTGCAATATGTGTGTGAATCCACGCTATGTTTTTGTTAATAACCTGCAACAAGCAAAATGGCCCATATGGTTAAATCCCATCTGATAACGAATGTTAATTGTTAGATAAATAATAATTACAAAAAAAAATGACCTGTACATATAGCCTGAGAAATAATATGACTGTGTATGATATTGAATGATAGCCTAAGCATGGGAAATGAGGTAGCTCCCTCCGTACTTCTGATTAATTTTCTACCCGGTGAACGCAGAGGGATGACTTGTTTTGAACAAAGGTGAATTTTCCACACCAGATCAAGTTTTCTCCACTGTTGGACAGTGGCAACAGGAAATGCACATAATATTGACAGTGCCGTGAGATGCACATAATATTGACAGCTCCATATGCAACTGGATCGCGGTCACTCGAAGCCACTAAACAAGCCTAACCATTTTAAAGCAAGCAGATAACATTTATGAGACAACCAAAGGATGCAAACTCTCTAACAGGTGCAGAAACTGGTTGCTCAACTCAGAGGCAAAGGAGTGAAGGAAGAAATTGGTAAAAGGAGAAAGATGAACAATCAAGAATTGAGAAGAGGGATGCTATATAAGTAAGAGCAGGTGCTGAACTGAAGGAGGACGTTGTTACGAGGAGGTTAAAGTAGTTGACAGAGGATCGCTAACACATTGCTAACACATTGCCATGCTCCGGCTCGCTGTTGACACATTGCCACGGTCCCTGCATGCAATGCATCCACTGCAAGTCATGCAACTATTTCACTGCATCAACCCGCATTGAATTGTGGGTTGTCAGACGGGTCATCAGAGTTGTCAGGTAAAGAGAAAACTAAAATGGTAAATCTACAATAAGAGCGTAGATGCCGAAAACATAGAGACCAACCCTTTCCCAGGCCGGTACCTTCCCTAAAAGAGTTAAACAAAGGGTTGGGAGAACTTCTCTATTCTTTCTTTCATTGAACGTACTGCTGGGAACATGGGTGTGCCTTTTCCAAACTTCTCGTCTGCATATCTGGCACAATGAACCAGCGAATAGGTACATCAAAGTTTGATAAGGCCAACACGAATGAATGGAGACAAATATTGAGTGACGATGGCGATAGAGGACACCCTTGTGCTATCCCATGGATAATTGTAACTAACCCATCCTTGTTCAGTGCAGATGAGTCCATTATGGAGTTGTATTTGCAATTGTGAGTTTGTAATCACTGTTTTAATTATGTCCAGACAAAATATCAAACGCAGGTTGGGAGAGGCTTCTTCGTTTTCTTCTATAAATCTTATATCCGTGTAGCCGGAAATGATGTAAACGTGGTCAAATTTGTAGTCATTTTGAACCAATAGTCAAGACATAGGTTATAGATTTTTTTTGTTTAAGAAGGTATTCTTTCTTTAAAAACATAAAATTTAGTGATAAGGATGATAATGGCCATTCTGTCTTCCAATAAGAGGCACTAATGACCTCATCTGTGTATCACTTTTATTGACTTTTAGTAATTGATGTATTTAATTGAATGGCTGTTATAAAACATCTTATGCTCGACACTGCAGTATTTGTTGTCCATTCTTGATAACTTTCTTTCTGAAGGTGGAGTCAAAACAAAAATTATTGAAGAAACTAACAAACAAATTTATGTTCTGTTGTAGAAGGGTATTACAACTTACACAGGAAGGAGTATACTACAATAAGAACCAAGAATGATAGGAGTAGCTAACCATCACTGTCATCACCCAAGTCTGGCATAAAAAGAACAATCCAAAGACAACTAAATGAATGAACAAAGATATAATGGCAAACTGTAAACAAAGAGGCTGAGCAACAAAAGAAAAAAAGGTTGGTATTTACCTACATATTCGAGCACAGGATTTACCTACCACTAAACAAGTTTGGGGTTTGTCCAATATCCAAGAGAGCATGCTTACAGTCGTAGAGAAAAGGAAAGTGAAACCTTGTCTAATACCCAAGAGAGCACGCTCACAATGGTAGAGCATAAGAATACCTATAATCCAGAAAATGAAACTAAATCCAAAATAAACCAACCAAGAAACAATGAAAAAGAACTGCTTAGTTGTGGAAGAGGCCAAACAATTTCGGAGATCAAGCCGAACAATCCAGAAACAAACAGTAACTTTTAAAGAAACAACTCTGAGTAAAGACATTAACTTAAAGAGCTTGTCAAATAAATTCTACAACCAACCCAACCCACTCTCCAAAGTCCACTATGTGAGTAGATTCATTACAAACAAAAATAAGTGACAAGTGGAAAACACATTAAATCCCCTGACAAATGAGCACATAGTAAAATGTTATTTTTTAATAATAAAAGTTAAATACGAAAAACCAGACCATACTCCAACAAACATTAAAATGACTACCAACTACATTTTTTTTAACTCGGGCATAAAATGGCCCGCCATTGCTTTTCAATGGCCGTGTGGCACTTGATATGCGCTTGACTTGATGTGTGTCTGGGCGGCTTTGCTCGGGCAGGAAAAGGTTCATTTCCTAACCATGTATTAAGGTGTTGCATTGAATACTACTCCGTGCATCCGCTTCGGAAAGGTGCATGCAATAGACACGTATGTATGATCAAGGAAAAAACTAAGTTAATGCTATTGAGGTTAGCCCGCAAAAATAATTGACACAAACTATAGCAAAAATTATATGTTTTTATTGAAGTTGTTACAAATTAGTCCAAATAATCGGCATGACCGATTCATATATATCCCCTTGTCGGGGACATAACAAACCGGAATGGACTTATATCACACAAATACAAGCCCAACCCACTTACCAATTCTTTCAAATAAAAAAAATATTATTTAAAAATATAAATAATTAACTAAAATACAACTACTTAAATTAACTTCAAATTAGCATAAGTTATTAATATACTTAATTAATTACATGCAGCAAGAGTGGAAGCCTCTTTAAATCTATTCCAGTAAAATATCAGTATTAAATATTAATGAATTTTTCGAAACGTTGGCCTCCCTAAAGATAAAGAGAGTGGAACGATGGATCTGCAAACTTGTAACTTGTACTGAAGTGGACAAGGTAGTTTTGTTGGGAACTTCACTTTTCATTTTTATGTATGTAATTTTATATAAATCTTGTAAGGTAGACAAGGTCATGTCTTAATCTGGTGTGCCTTATGACACCATTTTTAGATAGGTAAGTATTATTGGGTTGAAAAAGGTTTCCAAAAAATAGGGTTGGAAAAGGTTTCCAAAAAATTATTTTAAGGTTAATCTTATCAAATAGTTTTATGTTAAAAAAACTAATTTGATAAATTTAAAATAAATTTTTGGCTAATTTTATTAAATAATTTTATGTCAAAAACTATTTTAATATATTTAAAATTTATTTCAAATAAATATTTGTTTCACAGATGATTTTACACAAAAGATTTTAAGTAAATTTTGAGATTTTAAAATATTTGTTTTGAATTTTTATAAGATTATTAGATTCACAAATAAAGTTAATAAAAATACATTAAGTAAATTTTGAGATTTTAAATATTTGTTTTGAATTTTTATAAGACAATTAGTTCCACAAATAAAATTAATAAAAATACATTAGTTACATTTGGAATGTCAAACTTAGAATTATTAAATATAATATATATTTTGATCAAATATGTACCATTTAAAAATCATGGTTAGTTATTAAAATTTTAAAGAGCTTGTTCAATAATAAAAAAATATATTACTCAAAAAGATAAATATAAATATCTTTATGTTAGTACCTAAGTGTAGGGGTATCTACTTCTTCAAAGTCAAAGCCTTAATTTTTTCAAACTCTTTTGTTTAATGTTTCTCAAAACTCTTTGAGTAGACTTTAATCCCGTGGTTATGTAATCAAAATAATTATGCTTCTAGCATTGGTTTCTATTTTATTTTGATAATATATGATAATATAGGCTTTAACATTAGGTTGGCACAAGTTTGTATCTTCCTTACGTTGCTACTTGTGTAGGTACAAAGTTTTTAGGTGAAAATATTGAAGGACAGGTACTTGATTTCAAAGTGGGATGCTTACATGTTTCACTTCGCAGCAACATTGATGAATCATTTCGCAACAGTCATGTGGAGAGAGTTGGTTGTCACACTACAAATTAATGAATACAATATAACCTGCCAGATTATTCATTAAAATGTTTGTTGGTATGGCTCTGATATATGTGAATATGGGTAATCATGCAAGTAAAAGGGTCTAACCTAATTGAACATGTCGTAGTTATGATGTGATTCCTCCTAATCGTTTGAATGATTGCTTGAGTCTGCATATTGGGGTTTCTATTTTTCATATTCAATTTAAAATTTAAAGACATAAGAAACCCTTAGTCTTGTGTGAGTTTTTGTCATGTTATTATCACACCAATATGGCATTGAAGCGCGGTGGGAGTCTGGTTAGGTATGAGCCTATGGGTTTAGAGTTGTTGGAAGCTTATGCAGAATTTGGCCTGAAATTTAAACGAGTAGAGTGGTTTCGTTAGTGTCAAAAATTGCAAGGGCATTTCCCACCGGTGGGTCAAGCATTCGCCCAAATCTTTAATGGCAGTACTATCACAAAGGGTGAAAAATATTTTACATGCAGCAAAGTAATAAATGTTGTGACGACTGCATTGTAAGCTGTTGGATCTCAAACAGATTAAGATCCAAGAACACACAGTGCAGCCGCCACAACATTTATTACTCTGTTGCATGTTAAATATTATTGGCCCGTCACAATGGGGTATTTGACATTTCTTGTCACATAACAATGAGTGATGGTTTAAAATGAAGCGGGTGAGTGCACTGAATGTACGACGTTTCTTGTTGGCTACGCATCAAAATCCTGACTGGAGGAAAGGGGTTCCTCGTTCGTGGCTCAAGGTTGAATACAACAATTTATTGAAGCTTGTTCATTGTTATATTACAGGGGAAGGCATGCATGCAACTGTGCATCTATACCATATGCGCTTTTTTTGCATCTGGATGACATATCACCCATGAATTTGCCCTATTTCTTTCTTAAAAGCTTAACTAAGATTTTACAAGAATTAAAGAAATTCGATCATAGTTGGGAGGAATTTCTTGTACATTCTGAGTTTATAACCTCAGAACTTGTTTGCGAAATACATAGGTCACCCTTGGTAAAAACAATTCTACATATGTATTTAAAAATGACAAGTCTGAAAACCCTCCTTCTAGACCTAGTGTTAAGGGAAACAAGTAAAAGGAAAGAAGAAATTTACTCTAAGGGTTCATGATTGTGTTCATAAGTCGTTGTAGTTTTCTTCACAGAGAAAAAATAGAATTTACCCTAGCTTGAAGAAAAAAAGGGGAAAATGTCTGGGAGGAAGACAAAGTTATGATGAGGCAGATGAGATGAGCTTTGAAGCAACCTATTTAGGAAGCAGTCAAAGTCCCCATGCAGGAAGATAAACATGATCATGCTCAAGCTTCTCATTCGATTAAAAAGGAAAAAAGAAAGCAATCACAACCTAAAAACTATCCAAATTAGAGACCTTATACCAGAGCAATAAATAAATTCAAGTTAAATTCGAAGGCTCTATTTGATTCTTCCTTAAAGAAGGATCAAGTTATTAATTTGGAATCTAATGTCTGTAAAGCTACACAGAAGTCTATCAGGCCAGAGAAAGGTTATAGTTTCGAAACAAGTCAAGAAGAACTTAGTTACTGATAAAGGGAAGGAAAAAAATTTCCTAGAAGAAAGCTTTGAAATTGAGCCTGGTTCATCCTTAGAAAAAAAAAGCATGTGGCTCAAGTTTTGGCCAAATTAGGGGATACTATAAATGATATACTGTGCTCCCTTGAGCCAGAGCAGCATACAAGCCCGAACGTTTTTCAAGAATTTGAAGAGAAACCAAGTTCATATGTCATGACAAAGCTTGAAATCAAAGAGGAACATATGAATGAACCTGTTTCTCCATTAAAAGAATTTAGTTCTTCAGAATCTAAATGGAAAGTAGAATTGATTAGTTCGAAGTTGAAGAATCAGAAGTTAAAAAAGAAATTACAGAAATATAAGGATTATGTTAAGTGCTTAAACTAGAAAAGTTGTCATTGCTAGAGAAACCGAGTAAGATTGGAAACAAGAGGACCAATCTAACGGTTAAGTTCACCAAAGTTTGTCGATTCAATCAGAGGTTGAAACAAGTTAATGCAAAGTTGCCCAATTAGAAAAAGTATTGGAAAAAGGAGTATAAACAACTGAGGGATAAGGCTACAGAAAGTAATTGATATGGGGACACATGTTTTACAAGACACAATGCAAGCACAAGGTCAACCTTTGGAGGTTTGAGAAGGATGAAGATTGAAGATACAAGCAACAATATAGTTGGATACTTAACTTTTTCAACTAACAAAAGGGAGTTTTTCAAGACAATTGTCAAGTTTTTTGAAGTCATAAACTTTTTAATTCCTTCAGTTTGTTTTAGTTTTATATGAATTATAGTCAATGTTTATATTTTGTAAATCATGTATGTGCCTAAATTTTATGAACTCGAACCATATGTTGATAAATGGTTACCTCAAAAATAGGATCTAGAGATATTTTAGGGGGATCAAATCATTTTTAATTTTAAAGTCTATTTTAGGCAGAATGACTAATCATTGAATCCTAGGAAAATGAAGACTTTGTTATCTAAGAAGTCTATATATTGTGTAAAAAATGACATAATGTGTGTTCGATTTTTGGTGACTAGAGGTTGGTTTGGAGATTTCGTAAGATGTCATTATATTTTGAGCTTTATATATGAATGATATGAACTATGTGCCATCTCAATGTTTTGATTGATTATTGGATAATTGCATAATGATATGCACTACATTGATTGAATTACAAAACTAGTGATATGAACACTATTTATATATGTTGTAATTTATTGTCTGCTTTTTCTAAGCTTTATGTGTAACACTATTATATATAAAATCATTGTGAATGCATGAAATATTAATAACATTGTTATTCACTTTGATGTATTTCTTATCAGTCAGATTTTTAAATACTTTTGGCACTTTTAGTTCATACCTCAATTTATTTAAAGGTCTTCCTGTATTATATTGCTTTATATAATTGCAGGCCATTCTTAGCCCAATATCTAATCAACCACCTAAAAATTGCCTTATGTATTAAATTTTTCTTATCGTAAATGCCCTAGCTTTTCTTGTATTAGTCCAATGCAGACCTTAGGGATAACACCTTCATTCAAGTGTTAGAGCATATGGAATATGGAGTTGAAGGGCCCCTATGAGAGGACATGGAGGCCTCTTTTGTAACCACCATTCAACATAACAATGAAGTGACAACGAAGTTCTAGGATGGACACTCAATAATCACTTGACATGTAGCCTAAACAATGTGGGACGATGGAGAAGGTTTTGGTTCTTTGTAGGGATTTGGTAATGATGTAGCCCCATAGAGACATGACGAGCTCTCTTATGAACGCTCCAACAAAGGAAGAGATGTGGTTAATGGAAAATCATGGCATAGGGGATCATGCTAACTATGACGATGATAAGAGGAAACAACCTTACTCGACCTCTTATGTAGAAATTGATAGTTGGAGGCAAAGTTCGGTTAGCCAAAAGGCTCAATAGGGAATTTGGGAAACATTCTCTGATTCTACAACTTTTTTTTAGCTTAGGGAAAGCCTTGTCTCGACAATCTGCTCTATTGTTGGCTATGCAAGACACTCCCCCAAAGGATTGACTTGGGAAGCTCTAAGAGAGCCTTATAGTCTCTCCTCCTTCACGACTCAACCAGGTGGCTAACTATTAGCATCATGGTCGGCAAGACCTGCAATTCCAAGGGACGCAGTGGACAAAGTGGTCGTGGGTTCAATCATAGACCACATGTAATGCAAGAGGCGGAAGCCTCGGTGTTAAGGTACCACTGGTACACTCTAGCTAGTGTTTTGTAAGAAATTGAGAATACATAAAAGTAGGTGAAGCAAGACCAAGACTTGGTGGGTGAGGATGAAATGAGGAGGGAAATGCATTGATTCCATATTGATGAGCTCCAAGGCCATATGAGAAGGATGAATGCAAAACTCATCTTGATTGCAAATGCCACTAATGTATTTAAGTTTGCAGAGAAGGAAGTTGTAGTAGAGGACCCTCCAACCTCAACTCAAGAGGTGCCCTTGATCCCAATTTCTAATGATGATGAGTAATGTTCATAGTTTCAATAATGTCCAAGTTTGGTTTGCTATTTTTAGTTATGCCAGTTATCTTTTAAGATCTCTTAGCAAATAATGTTTTTATGATAAGTTTGGATCTAGGAAGGTTATGGACAATATTCTCAAAACCATTAGTAACAATACCATGATATATCTTAATGATGATCTTTTGTTTTGTATCTAGTCGTGTTTCCCATGGGGCCAACTAGCTTTTAAAAAAAGGATAAATATAAATAAACCAATCATAGTATCATATTATTAATCACTTTCAAATTACTAACTCTTTATTTTCATGATGGTATCTAGTATAAAGTAAAAGGTGTCAAAATTCAAAGTACTTTCCCTAAAGGGATAAAGAGAGTTAAATACGACATAGTCTTAACATGCCAGGATTTGGACCTTTTAAGTTAAATCAATTTGCCCAAATTTAGCCAAAAATTGAGAAGAATTGTTGAAATTGAAAAGGAATTGTAATATTGTTGCAATAGAGGTATTTGAGAGCGTTAAATCCATTTATGTATTCAAAAATAAAATTAGGGAATGAAAAATTGCAATTTGACCGAAGATTTTATGGTCTAATTTATGTGATGGTTGCTAGAAAAATTTCAAATCATTCAAATTCTAGACTATTTAAATACCTTCTCTTCCTTACATACCTCCCTTACATACAGGGAAGTGATCTTATGTCTAACTCATAACCACTTGAACTAATCCTCAAAATTACAAATCTCTCTCTTATATTAAAACGAATATTCATAATTGAAAATTGAATATATAATTCCTTATAAATATGTCAACCAACTATAACAAATAGCAAACAAATCACTCTACTTTTAAGTTAATAGACATTTGATGAACATGTTGTTCAACCCTCGACCACTTCTCTACACGACGTGTTATAGGCATTGGAATTCTATTTGCATATTCCTCCAAAATTTTACAAAGAAGCATAGTGGTGTGATGATTCATTATTATATTTAAACTAAATGTGATAAAACTCTAGTTTGGCGGGCTAACTCCAATGATTGAGTGCTTTGAACTTCATAAAGAGGTTTTGAAATTATTCCATTGGGTTAGTTGTCTTTGTTGCATGTCTCTTTCATTGTTTCTCCATGATCAAATGCTATAAATCAACGTCAATGAATTTGCACTAGATACTATCCACAAATGAATGGAAGTGTAATAAAATCTCCACTCATATATCATTCAACTATAAACATGTATTATTTATCAACAAATTATTGATATACAACATTTTTTATATATTTATTATTAAACATTATTAATATACTTTTAACCATAATTAATTTTAGACATTATTATTAAACATTATTAATATACTATTAATCATAATAAATTATACACAATATTATTGTTTTATATGACTCGTTACCAACCATTTTAAAATTAAGTTGTTCTCCTCCATTGAGTAAACCCTCACACTTACAAGGTATCAACTTTTAGAGATAAAGAACTAACCACTTCTAAAAGTTCCCTGAATGAGACAACACCTAGTCTATCCCTCATGGCCATAAAATAATATAAAATGTAATTCATTCATAGTGTACCCATATTCTAGTTTAGTTATAGTCTGTTATTTAAGCTCATAAAATAAGCTAAAATGTAGTCCATCCATAGTGTATCCACATTATAGTTTAGTCATAGTCTGTTCTTTAAGCCCATAAAATAATCTAAACTGCAATTCATTCACTCATAGTGTACCCACATTTTAGTTTAGTCATAGTCTGTTCTTTAGGCCAATAAAATAATCTAAAATGTAAGTCATTCACTCAGAGTGTACCCATATTCTATTTTAGTCATAGTCACGGTTGTAAGGAAATTTATTTTTATTAGGCATTCACGTTCTCATTATAATTTGAAAAGTTCATCCATAAAAAATTGTAAGTATATGTATAAAAGAATTTGCAAGTCTATTCATAATATTTATATAAAATTATTATTTATGTTATATTAATATATTGAAAATTAGTTTTATATTAAGATTATTTTTTAGTATTTTAAATTTTAATTAGGGACGAATTTTGATTTTTTAGGTTGATTTTTCTTCTGAATTTGATAAAGTTAACCTACAAAATCTGTAATTTCTGTTATTTGTTGTACCATTTTAAACTATAGATATGAAATCACATGACACAAAAACCTCCTACACTTATGCTTTACAAAATGTAACAATATTTTTGCCAGTTTTAAAAATTCCTTGATGATTCATAACCAGCGGGAAACAGGGGAAAATCGTTCCCGTTTTAAATCTTCATCCATGTTTCTTCCCTGTGTGCGCTTTTTTGGGAAGTCGCTGAAATCCAGAGACCCCATGCAGCAATAACCACCCCGTGAGCAAGAAGCTGCCTCCATTGGCTGTGGGTTTTTGACCGAGACTAGTTGGATCTGGTTGTTGATGCTTAACTACTCAGACTGACATGGGTTTGAGTATTCTATGACCAAAATGGACTATGTTCCCAAAAAACAAGTACACTCACCTGATTAATGTGGGTCCTCTGCCTTGCATGATTCCTCGAATATGGGAACACTGACATGGGGTCCATTGGCCAGAGCCAACAATCCTAGAAGACTGCCCCCTTTTGGTCATAATGCCAAAGTTTGAATCTGGGATTGGTCATAATGCCCAAGTTTGAATCTGGTTGGATATCCCAAAAGGCTACTGCTTATTATTCGGCTCCTGAACTTAGCTCTTTGAGCCTGGTCGTAAATTCCTTTATGGGTGTTAAAACACAGGCTGCTTTTGTTGTAATATCTGGTAATTATTAGAAATTACTTTCTCTGATACAGTACCCGAAATGGCAATGTGATGTTTGAACAGTCCCTGTTGTTTGCAGCGATGTGTCAAAGTTTTGGTCTGAAATTCTTTTCAGTTTCCAAGAACCGTCGATCCTGCATATCAGTACCCTTGGGCTTTTTTTGGTCGAGTTGTTTAGATAGGGATTATTTTTCCTTGTTTTCTGTTGGTTTTTATTAGTTTTTGCTCATGAATCTTTACTGAATTTTCAAAACACCCAAAAACATTGCTAGATCTTACAGAGTGTAGGCATTAGGGGTTTTCATGGTTTTCATGTCATGTGATTTCATTTCTGCGCTTAAAATTGCCCGACAAACAACAACATAAATTACAGATTTTATGGGTTAAATTCACCGGATTCCGGCAGAAAATCAAATCAACCTGAAAGTCAAAATTGTCCCCTAATTAGACTGCTCCTTTTTAGCTTCTCTTTGGTTCCTAATGCACTGCTGCATGATGCTTATTACTCCATAACAATGCATTAGCTATTGATCCTCACAGTAACAACAATAAATACACTGCTGCCTGATGCTTATTGCTGGCTCTCTCCGTAAACCCTTAGAAAAGCTCCAACATAACCAAAAGATATCCATTGTAAAAAGCAAATCTCCACAACTTATGTGTCATGTCTGAGGCATATACCAAAATTTCCTGGGACTTGTGCCTGCCCTCATCAGCCTTTTTCCTTTGAAACTATGCCACATGAATGAGGTAGACAACAGTGAAATGAAATAATACCTAGTGAACATATTAAAGATCTGTCAACCTCAACATTGGACACAGGGGACCCACATTGGGTGTGTGGGCCGGTGCCCTACATGACAAGGTGTGCAGAAAGTAGAGAAACAAAATGGATCATCTATGAAAATGCCAAAGATTAAGATATTTATTATGAACCAACCCTCTATGAAAAAAGATGATTTTAGTAATTGGACAGAGTTGATCCTTTGTGATGGAGCTCTGGATTTATTGAGCATGCTTCTCTTAGCGTTTAGGGAAGAGGTATATATTCTACCAAAATTTTCCTGAGACTTGCACCCGTTATCTTTAACCTCATTCATTTAAAACTTGTATTACACGGATGAGACAAACCACACCTGAAATGGTACCTAGTGGCCAGCTTAACACTGTCAACCTAACAGTGAAACAATGGCAGGTTGGCTCGGCCAGATCCCATATTTTTCGGCAGACATATTGTAAATTCAAGGTGTATGCAGAGAACCCAAATGGATAATCTCTGAAAGTGCCAAAGATAAAGACATTTATTATGTACCATTAACGGTCTACCGAAGTAATTTCAGCCATTGGAAGCAGTTGATCCTTTGCTATAAAGGTCTGGATATTGAGTAAATTCAATGTGCATGCAGAGAACCGAAATGGATAATCTCTGAAATTGCCAAAGATAAAGACATTTATGATGTACCATTCAACAAAGTAATTTTATACCAACTGTCGAGCAAAGTAATTTCAGCCATTCGAAGCAATTGATCCTTTGCTAGAGAGGTCTGGATATGTGGAGCAGCCCCAAGGCTCATGATCAAACCAACTTACTGCTTTATCTTAAATTGCCTTACATATTCGTTCATAAACCCATAATACAAGAATGAAATCATCTTATGACGGGAAAAGCTCTCCAAATAAGGTTTGTTCTATGTTGATGGTCAATTTTGCAAATTGCAATTCTAAAATCAAAGTAAATTCATCTTAACCTAGATTTTATCAAGTATTACGTAGTGAGAAAGATTAAAAAAAATTAGAACTTCAAACTTCTTAGTACTTTAAAGATTGGGATTAAGATCTATTATTATTATCGTTATGGTGTTATTTTTATGTAATTTTGCCCATTTTTAGATTTTTTTTTTTCATTTTAGTTTATTGAGGTTGGGTTACATAATATGCTCTTATGAGCGATAGAATGCATCTGACTTTTCTAGATATAATTATTGAAATTTACAATTTTTGACAATCGGTTTAATGGGTATTTACCATTATGAATGTATTCATTTTTATTATTATAATTATATTTTGTTTATTCACTTTTTACACAATGGACTTTTGTTTTATTTTAGTTTATTAGGTTTAGGTTATACCACATATCTTATTCATTTTGGGCTGTAAAATGCACCTGCCTTGTCTTGATACAATTATTGAAAATTACAGTTTCTGACAACCAGTGAAATGGACATTGACATGGTGTTGCAAGTTTGTCAAAAGTCATCTGAAACCTTCCAACAAGTAACAGAAAACTATTCAAAACAACACCAGTCTGATGTAAAAAGTTAAAACTTAGAATTCTATGGATTGAATTAGCTTGTAAATTGGTGGCCAGTGTTTATATGGTCTTCTCTGGCCATTGCCAAGAGACATTTGAGTAGGTCTTTAGTATGTAAGGCAAAAAAATAGTACCACATGTACACACAATAGGCATGGGGTACCTGCCACAATGGGCATAAGTAGCCTGAATTTCTTGACTGGCTGTACCTTGACACTTGACTATCAATGAATTGATGCCATTATAGTTGGAGGGTGCCATTATAATTGGAAGGCCAATACCTAAACCTGACATTGTTCCAGAATCTTTCAGACTTCTGAACACCATTTCCGCAGTTTTTTTATTGAGTTGTTGCCCCACTAGTCCCTTACCCTGGGAGGTTCACACAGACGGCTTACTAAGATGTTGATTGTTGAGTCCATCCATGAAGGATGCCTCATCTCTAGCACAAGATGGAATTGTGGAACACAATTGCTAATGTTAAGGCATCGGTCAGGTGTGACTATGCTAATCAAGTAGACATATTCAGTTGAAAATGAGTTCAAGTGAACATGTCTACCTATTTCACGCACTAGTCAAGATCCACAAAATGATATGCACTTCCCTAAGTGTCATGGGCTTCGAAGAATGCATCCATTTCAAACGAGGCAATAAGCACATTCAATAGTGTGAACTAAAATACATGCTAATTAGCACAGAAGACAGGTTGATAACTTCCAACAACATTTTAGCAAAACAGATGAGCATAGGATCGTGAACAAAGAAATAGAAGACTCAGGTCGCCCCTGGCTCAGGAAATTACATGAGACCAATCAAGGATGGAAACAAATTCACGCCAAACCATGGATGAAAACAACTGAATTAATCTATGCCCCCAAAAAGTACAAATTAATTGAAATAGCACTTCAACTTACAAGCAATATGGATACCTTGTCAACGATGAACTAAACCAAAGCAATAAGCAGTTACAACATATCATCAAATTAACAAGAAATTTGTCAATTGCTCTGTCTCTTAATGGGGTTTTCATTGTAACATTTGAAAACCTTGCCTATACAGTATACAAGAACTTTTTTTTACACAACAATGATATATGAAATGTTTACACGGTAGAACTGTTCTCAACAGCAGATCCGAAATATTGAACAAAATACTTTCAGTCTGTGACCTGAAAAGTTATGGGAAACTTCCCAATAGGCAAAGGTTATTCAATAGGTAAGGACGCTGTATGATCACATAGCAAAAATAATTGAACCATGTGGCTGCTGATGCATCATGCACACTCAAAAAATTACCAAAATTACAGCAACAATTATGCAGGTATAGCAGGAACTACTCAACAAATGTGTACAATATCGGGTGAACTAATCAGTGTGGCAGCTGTGGCCATGCTTAAATTTTACTTCTGTATCTCACTACCTTTGCCAGTGCCTCTTGGGCAGCAAGTGTTTGTGGATGATTATGTCCCAACATCACTGTCCTGATACTAATACAGGTCCTGCATAGTTCTTCGCTTGCATCAAATTGTCCTCCCCTTAGCATTAATTTTGCTCGGGTTTCTAGAAGTAAGGCCTTCAACAATGTGACATCCTGCCAGACATACTCATCCACATGATAACCAGAATGAGCCGCTTTTTTACAACACAAAGATCTGTCACACCAATGCTCAATCTGTGACACAAAAGTTTTTTCCACTTCCTCTAGGGCATTGGTGCACAGCCTTAGGAGCTCCATGGATGCATGGCATCGAGAAAATATTGTAAAGGCACGAACTGCAAGTGGAAGAACTCCTCTCTTAATGAACAAGATCAAGTCCATTACTTTGAATTCCACAATCACTGGATCATTCCCAAATCCAAATAAAAGGAAGCAAGCTGCCCAAAAATGTTCAGGGTGGAGAGAAACAATTGCCTTCTTCCCGATTCCTTGGACCATAGCTTTGGCAGCCGGGACACCTCCTTTCTTCCGAGCATATAGCTGAATTATTTCATGAAAATGAATCCATCCCTGCCTGCTTGTTCTTTTCGCAATGCCAAATCGAAGTAACAAAGCAACAGCATCTGCCTCCCATCTCTTAGTTTGAGAAGCTAAAAAGCAGCAGCACAAGTATTTGAGGCATTTCTTTGGCAGATACATCCCACTTCTTTTGGCAGAGACCTTGTGGGCAGCAGACGCTAGTAGGGAAACTGGGATTGGAGCAGGTGCAAACCACCCACCAACCCAAACCATTCTAGAAGCCAGACTCCGTGGTCTATTTGCGTGGTTAAGAATAGAAAAACTCACCCCTAAAAGTTGCACAAGGAATGGATTATTCTTCAATGCTGGATCATCCCTCACAGTCCATGTCAGTTCTCGTAAGGGCACCTTATTGATGGCTTCCAACAGTGCAGACGGTGTAATTGAAAGCTCTGAAAGGAGTGTTCCAACAATCCCCAAACCAAAAGTTAACCGACCCAACTTCTCCTCTATGGTTCTCAATGCATCCAGCTCCTCAGAAGGAAGATCCCTTTTCCCCTTCATCAGAAGCATTGCCTCAACTCCAGACAGATATGGTAACTCTAGAGGCTTAAAACTCATTACATTTGGAAGCCTAGTAGTGATTATCACATGAGTAGCTGCATTAATGCGAGGAAGCAACTCCAAAATGTCTCTGCCATCCCACCAATCCATCTCACTTTCCAAATTGTCAATAACAAGCAAATAAGGTACATCTCTTAACAATTCTCTCCTGATTCTCTGTAAGGCCTCGTGTTCCTGTTCCTCAAATGTTTTAATCCGGCCTTTCTCGGGACACATTTGGGTCTCTGTACTGACATCCAAACCTAAAAGCAGAGACAAATTCAGAAAATTTTGCCGAAAGTACCTGGCTTCTCCACCCACCCATAACACCATTCTGTACCGCTGTGTGTTCCTGTAAGCGAATTCTAGAGCCAGTTCAGTCTTTCCTATTCCTGAAACTCCATGGATGCAGGCAATCCCACTGCCATATGACAGATTTCGAGGTTCTGCTCTGCTGTTGTCATCCTTGTGCTTATGACCATGTCTTGACCTGTGTGCTGACTTCGTTTTCATACGCAATTTCTGTGGACTTCTTCCTCTATTTACTAGCTCTAGAGGAGGTTCAATCCAAGCTTCTAAGGTTGGCTCTTTGCATCTTTTTGTTTCTGAATGCCCTCTATTTTTATATTTGAGAGCATCTGCCTCGTTCTTCTTGCCTTCCAGCCAAGCACATCTATCTGCATCACTTTTTCTCCGCTCTACATAGCCCTCTGTAAAACCCAGCCCCTTCATATTAGTCCACCTATCCACATCGCTTCTTCTTCGCGGCATGAAGCTCTCTGCACTTTCTTGCCCTATATCCTTCTCGTATCCTCCAAAACAACACAATTGAAAATCCTCTTCATCATCAGCATCTCTTCCAAACAAAATGTTCTCAATCTCAGTCAGTTCCTTCTCCCTTCCTACAAACCCAGTATTTCTCAGGAAAGGAAATTCTTGCCCGTCTTCTCTTTCTTTCTTCACCCTCTCCCTCTCTGCAACTGATTTCCTCCCCAGCCTACTACCCAACAAACTAACAGCCCTTAAAATGCAGTTCCTCCAATTGACCTTATTAGCCTCCAATTTCCATTCCTGGATTCTCCCAAGCCCTTCAATAGCTTCCCTCCAATCCTTTTCCTGCACTCCACAGAGCCTCCATAGTTCACCTCCCTGTTTCTCCCACAACTCCCCCTTCTTCTCAATGATATCATTAACCGAGCAATCCGACTGAGCAAGATCAAAAAATATTGGGACCAGGTTCTTCCTCTGCATAAACACCCTGATTTCCTCAATGCCAAAGGGATTGAAGAATGTACTCCTGGTTACGATGACAACACCAAAAGTTGCAGATGAGATGATTTTATCAGCAACGTCATGGCTCTGACTGTCGGAATACCGGGCCCGGTCTGCTGCAAAGCAGGCTATGCCCTGAAGCTCAAGTTCAGCATGAAGCCATTTTGAAAACCGAAGCAACTTGGAGTTCTGCCCATGAATTCCAATGTAAACATCACAGCTCCTTAGCTTGCTTGATGAAGGAGGAGACATGGGCCCTTTCGCAAAGGACACCCGAGGCGCAGGGAATGAAAATGATACACGAGGAGGAGCATGATCAGAGGCTGCCTGTGCTTTAGACCTCTGGATGTCATCCGAGAAATCCTCAGAGACATAGTTTGTTAGATGGATACTGTGACTTTGAACACAGTTTGCCAGATGGATACTGTCATTTTCTACCGGGGGAGTATAAGAAGAACTTGGGATATCATCTGAATGTGAACCTGACTGTGAAAATGGGGAATACTCTAGTTCTTGCTGCTGCTGTTGCTGCTTCTGTTTTTGCTGCTCAACATCATTGCGCAACTGCAGAAATCCTGATGAATTGGGGGACAAGAAAGGAGACTCGGAGGCAGAACCATGGGGCAATTGCAACAATAGGCTTGCTGCATTGGCTGACAGCAAGGGTGACTGAGAGGACCAATCATTAGGCAATTGTAGAAGCCTTGGGGATAAGAATGGGGACTGTGAGGCCGAAACGAAGGCTGATGAGGCAGGGGAGAAGTTTGTGGGGGAGTTGTACAGAGATGAATCTGATAAGTTTGGAGGCAATGGAGATGAAACCTTGGGCGACAAGACTGATGAATTCTTGGGTTGAAAATCTGAGAATTTCACTGTTAATGGCTTCAATCTAGGCCTGGTTTTAGACGGAGAACAAATTTGAACACCACCAAGAACAACAGCATCAGAACTGCCAAGACCAATATGAAAAGCAGATGATGGTGCCTGTGACTCAGACTTTTCTGCACTATCCATGTAGAAAATACCTGAATAGATCTATTATTGATGATAGATCAATCAATAGCTCTGAACCAATGAATAATTACATGCTTCATACTATATTCAACATACCAGACCACACTATGTTTTTCACAATACCCAAATCAGTTCTCATTGTTTATCAATATCTTAATGCTCAAATCTGGTTCTCCTTACCTCATGAGCTTCCTTGTAGCATTGCCTGATCCTGAAAATGGCCACCAAGCTGAACCTTGCAGACCTATATTCAAAAACAGTTATAACGATGATGATTTCACGTGATTCAAAATAATTCTACTACTGTTTGAATGGGCTTGCAGGCCTCAGACTTCACTCCTTCCCACCCTTACAGTATAATCGACAAGAAAAAACAAGATGCTCAGATGCAATCCTCGGGAGCAGGGCCTTCACAGATGCATTGTTCAATTCCCCATGCTCCACCTCCAAAATCCCACATACAAACAAAAATATTAGTCCTAACACTCGGTACTCTGATGGGCCTCTTGAAGGGAAACACCACGACCAAATATCCGCTAAATTTGGCGTTTCTCCGAGGCCATTCTCTTCGCTAAACTATCATTTTCCAAGGACCATTTGTTTAGTTGTCCAAATTCAATACCATTTTTGAGCTGGAGAAGTTCAGTGCTCGAGCAATTTTTGAGCTGGCGAAGTTGAGTGGTCCTCTCTGTTTAGTCTGCAACCACGTGGGTATAAATCCATGCCTCAGTTTTGCAAGGTAGTAGTTGTAGTGTGAAAATTGATCTGAATTGTTTTTAAATTTTGGATCATTTTTATTAAAAAAAATAAGTTAATTGTTTTTTATTATTCAATTATATTTTTAAATGTAGAAATGGATTTTTATGATATTTTTATTTGACATTTGGGATGGAGTATGGCTTATGTTTTTTCAGCTATGTTAGAGGAGACAAGTGTACTTTCGAGATTAATTGATTGAGTGTAGCTAGCTGATGAAGAGATAACTGGCAGCAATGAATGGATAACTCATAGCTGATGAATAGATAACACTTTATGGCAGATAAATAGAAAAATGCCAGATAAAAAGACAAATAATATAAAAAATAATCGATAGTTGATAAATGGATAACAACAAGAATGTCCGTGATAACATTTAGGTAGGCATGGTGCCATAAATAGAAGCATGACAGATAAAAAGACAAATAATATAAAAAATAATTGATAGTTGATAAATAGATAACAAGAAGAACGTGAGTGATAACATGTAGGTAGGCATGGATAACTCACATTGAACTGGTTTAACTCAAAGAATACGAGGAATAAAATAATATTTCCAACAATACGAGGAATAAAATAATATTTCCAAAGTGTCTTCCATTTCATAACTATTTCTGAACCATTTGATCCCTATCGATATGATCCAACTACAAACTATGTGAGTGTGCTAGTTGTACACATTAAAAAAACATTATAACTAAGTATTTTTAGACTTTAGTAGTTATAGGTAAAGAGGGTTCTTTATCCCACAAACAAAAAAAAGTCTTATACTCCAAATAGATATCTAGTTTAGCTATAACCTTAAAAATAAATTAATATTACTATAATAATAATATAATTACTATTCATACGCGAACTTTATATAAATTATAATTTACCATAGTTTGTTCTAATATTCATAATAATTTACAAATTTTAAATCATCATAATTATATAATTTTGACTTATTTAATATTATTTTTAATTTATATTTAATGATGATATAATAAATCATAATTATACCAATGTTGACTTATTTAATATTATTTTTAATTCATATTTGATAATGATATGATAAGTCAATATGTCGAAGAAAATTTACTTATATGGTCATAAATTGATATACATGTTTTGACCTAACTAAAATTATTCTTATTTTATTTATTTACCTTACATTTACATAATCAAGTTATTTTATACGATTTTTATTTGTTTAACTTGCTTTGTGATTATAAATTGATATACATGTTTTGAATATATTAAAAATTAATTAATTAATTAATTTTATATTTTTTATATTAATTTAATTTTTTTTATTTTTTAATGTAAATAAGTTAATATTTTAAAGAACCAAATTTTATTAATTTGTTTACTTAAATAATGGGTATTGTTAGCAAAGAGACTTGGGTTAAAATTCTTAAAAATGAGCTAGTTAAAAAAAAACACTAAAAAATCCAATCATATTAAAAATTAGTGTAACCTAAACTAAATACAATCACCCAATAATTTTAGCCACTTAAATTTCAACCTCACTAACCCTAAATAACAAAAATTTATTTAAAAAAAAACACTTCTAATTTATATCTAACTTTTTTTATTTGGTTGTCATACATTCCTATCTTCGTAACCTTATTAATTTATATATATATATAATTTTGCCATGTCACAATTCTATATATATGCTTTTTGTTTTTGTTTTGAATATAATTTAGGAAGTACACATTGATAATTGACAAATTTTGACCTGTCACAATTCTATATATCTACCTTCACATTTTTATTTTGAAAATATAATTTAAGAATTGACAAATTTTGACGCGTCGCAATTCTATATATCCACTTTGGCGTGGCTATTTTGAAAATATAATTTAAGAATTGACATATTTTGACGCGTCGCATTTCTATATATCTACTTTGGCGTGGCTATTTTGAAAATATAATTTAAGAATTGACATAGTTCTATAAATCTACCTTCTCATTGTTATTCTGAAAATATAATTTAAGAAGTGCATGATAATTTACAAATTTTCAGATCATCTTAATTTAGTTACATATATAAGTTTTTAAGTTAATTTAGTTTTATTTTATAAATCTAATTGGATTATATATAATTTAAGTTTATATTAAAGTTACCAAATTAATAATGGAATGTAAAAAGTGTATGTTGAGTATTTTTAATTTGAAGATATATTTTTCAGTTTTATAATATATATATATATTATTTAGTTGCCTAAATTTAGTCATCTCATTATTGGTATGTATAAAAAACATTAATATATTTTTCATTTTGGTCTCTCTTTTTCGATGCCGTTATTTGACTTCTGAGCGAAATCTCGACGGGGGCGACGGTTTGCACCTTATCTTTTTTATTTTGTCTCCCTTTTTCGGTGTCGCTATTTAACTTATGAGCCAGTTCTCTATCTGACCTCAGAAGTTTTTTCAGTGTTTCGTTTTATCTGAGGACTTTGTTGCTTTTGGTCCTCTTTGCAATGTTTCGGTCTGTGGTTTCTTGGGGGGCCATTCTTTCTTAGCTTACTTCTTTTGTTGGGTCTGTTGTTTTTTGCGTCGGTTGTATCCTTCACTACAGGTTTTCATCCTTCTGTGATTGTTTTGGCCTTTACGTGTCTGTCACTCTCTTCTCCTCGAAAGTTGCATGTTAGTATAGGGTTTGCTACATGGCAGTTTAGGGGACTCTAGAGACAAATCTGTCCCCTGGGACAGATCTAGAACTAACCAGAGTGTAAAAAAGTGGGAATGTATTGTTTAAGGGTAGTTTTTTGTCTTTCCCTCCAGTGGGTTTTCTAGGGTTTCACGAGCTTCTCCCGAACCCCCTCGGTTTCGATGATGGCCACTCCACCTTTCTTGTCGAGGGTTCGCACCAACCCTTGGGCACGGTTTCATATTTCACACCGTGTCTCGGCCTCTAACTAGGGTCTTTCTGCTCCTATTTCTCCGGTGGGGACTAGTCACCCGAGTGCCTTGGTTTCTCTTTCGACCCCTCGGTCCTCTACCGGTTATGCTCATGGGGGGGCTCCACATCATCCTCGGCACCCCCGGCCACGTCACCTATCTTTTGAACATGTGAAGGGAAACCATAGTGTTTGCATCCTTGGTCAAGACGTTATTGTCGACATGGTTTCTGCACTCTCCCTGTGTGCCCTTGTTGGCCGGTTCAAATACCTCAAACTCTCCGGCTCTGTTATTCTAGCGTGGGTGCGGGAACAATGGAAACCCTTGCTGAAGTCAGTTCCAAAGGTTCTTACCCTTATTAATGGTTGGCCTCTCTTTCAATTTATTTCGAATGAGGACATGGACATTATTGAAAGTAGATATTGGATTATGGGCGAAGGCTCAGTAGTTCTCAAACATTGGTATGCGGGCTTTGAGCCTAGGTCAGAGAAACTGCTTCGCGGACACCTCTGGGTTATTCTCCCTGATTTTCCCATCCAATGTTGGAACCTGAAGGGTTTTACGACTATTGCTAATTCCATCTGTTTGTTTATGCTCATTGAAGACGGTCAACTTTTGGGTTTCGAGAGATCTGCTTCGAGGGTTATGGTTGGCATGGACCTAACCGAAGGGCTTTTGGATGAGCTTGAGGTGTTGTGGGATGGGGGTACTTTCATTCAACGCCTGGACTACTGGAAGATCGCTTTTCGATGTCACCTTTGTCGACTGACAGGTCATTCGAAGGAGGATTGTCCTTCACAGGCTGCTTCTCGGGCTGGCTCCAGGACTGTTGAGGAGACTTCTCCGTCGGCTCTCCCTCTGGTGTTGCAGGATTTTCCCTTTCCATTTTTGTTGGATAAAGACTTGACTATCTCCTTCGTTGGTAAGCTTACTCAGTCCATTCCCCTGCTTTTAAAATTCATATCTGCAGATGATATACTTTATTCTCTTGTGGTGTCGAAAGTCATTGAAGCTTCAACTCCCTCGACTAGCCCTCCTTCTCAGGAACCTCCCTTGCCGCCACTTTGCGACCCTTTCTTGATGACTGGGGAGGACATACTGCCTAGAGTTGAGCTTGTCTCCCCCCGTTTCTGCTAGGGACTCCCCCAAGCTTCTTGTTGACCCTGTTGATCCCTCCTCACCCTCCTTCGAGATAGTCTTCATATTACACTTCCCCCCTCTCCTATATTGGACAAGCCATCTAATGACTTGGTCTCACCGGATTTCTCTCTGGACGATCCTGGATCCTCCCCTGGCGGTTGGGCTCCCGCACCCTTTCCTCCCTTAGCTTCCTATCTGCCCCTCATGGTTTATGGTAACAATGACATGACTGAAAATGTGCTTCCTATCTCTGTTATCCGAACTGCCAACGTGTATATTCATAAGCCAAAAAAGGTGGGGAAGGGGAAGATGACGGGAATGAAGGATTTGATCCGTGATCAGTCCTTCACAAACCCTAGGGTGATGCCTCTGACCAGTAGAGGTCTTCCCCCTGCTACTGGTACTTTTTCTTCTCACCGGGATCTTAGAAAAAGTGCAGCCCTCTCGCCGGTGAACCAATGATCTTTGTCAGATTAAATCTCTATGTGCTAGGAGGGCGCCCCAAATGCACCGCACTATAGCGCCTATTGGATTCTTCATCCCCGAATGTAGTTTTCTTCAAGAATGTAGTTTTTCTTCAAGAAACTATGACCACGAGGGATAGTGCTTGTGATTATTTTTTGTATTTGCGTCCGTCCTGGCGGGTTTGTGCAAGGGATGCCATAGGACACTCTGGTGGATCCCTAGTTGCATGGAACCCTTTGGAGGCTGATCTTCAAGCTTTCAATTTCGTTGCAGGTATTTTACTCACTGGGAGTATTTTGGGATTTAAGGAGCAGGTTAATTTGCTGAACATATATGGTCCTTATGAAAATCGTCGAGATTTTTGGGAGGCGGCTTCCAACAGTGGTCTTCTTAAGCTTCCTTATCTAATTTTGGGGGGGACCTGAATTTCACTTGGTCCCTTGAAGAAGTTTGGGGGATGGGTCGGCCTTGTGACCCACTTGCTGATTTTTTCATTTCACATTTTGGGAACTCTAAGCTTCTGGATATCTCCCCATTCATTCTATCCCCCACTTGGTATAATGGGAGAGATGGTACGTTGCCTATTTCCAAAAGACTCGACAGATTCTTCATGTTTAAGTCGTTGTGTGATTCTCTAGGTAAATATAGATCTTGGCATATTTCCACTGGGGTATCAAACCATCACGCCATCATTCTTTAGGTTGAATTTGACAGAGAGCCTATGGTCTACCCCTTCAAGTTCAACCCTACTTGGCTTGTCGAGGAGAAGTTTTATGTCTAATATGTGGGAGCAAATTTCGGTTGAAGCCCCAGGCCATCTGAATCCTTTAAAATCCCTTTTGTTTAAACTCAATAAACTACATCCCCACGTTCTTCGGTGGGAGAAAGACATGAAGAGATCTTTGGAATATGATGTTTGTAGATTCGATTTGGACATTCTTAACCTTGAAAACCATTTGCTACTGGACCCTTGCTCGGAGCGGTTGTAGGGGCTCTTAACGACTTTCAAGTCTTTAGACTTAAGTTACTTATCCATAAGGAAGAAACACTTCGGCAGAAGAGCAGAGCCATCTGGTTGTTGGCGGGTGATGAAAATATTCGTTATTTTCGTAATTTTGCAAATAAAAGGCGACTCGGTAACTCTGTCTGGGAAGCTGTTGATTTGGATAACACTAAGGTTTATGATTAAGCTTCAATCAAGTGGGTGACTCGTGAACATTTTTCTATCTTATATAAGGATCCTCGCAGGTGCAATATTGATGATCAGCTAAAAATTGTAAAACTTTTCCCCTCATATTTTACTCTTGAGGATGGATTGGACATTAACAGGCCCATCACTTTGAAAGAAGTTAAAGTTACTCTTAAATTATTTTCCAAGGACAAAAGTCCACGACCCGATGGCTGGATAGTGGAGTTCTACCTCTATTTCTTCGATATCCTAGGGTCGGATCTAGTCTGTGCTATTGAAGAATCTCTTGTGTCTGGTGTGATCCCAGAGGAACTGAACAGGACTTTCCTAACCTCGATTCCCAAGGTGGATCGGCCTGCAACTTTTGCCGACTATAGACTGATTGCTCTTTGTAATTTACTCTATAAACTGATCACAAAGATTATTGCGGAACGCTTGAAGTCTTTCCTTGGGAAGCATATATCTCCTGAATAGTTTGGATTCCTGCCAAATAGACAGATCCTGGATGCTGTGGGGATTGTTCAAGAGGTACTCCATTCCATAAAGTCTAAACAATCCTTGGCTATTATTCTGAAGTTGGACTTGGAGAAATCCTACAATAAGATAAATTGGACCATACTTCGGTTAACTCTGCTATAGATCGGGCTACCTTTTGTTATTATCAAATGGGTAAAGTCATGTGTCTCCAATGCTAATTATGTTGTACTTGTTAATGGATCACCTATGAAATCCTTTTCAGGCTCTTGAGGTATCTGTCAAGGTTGCTTGCTCTCACCCTATTTATTTATGCTGATCATTGAGGGCCTGAGTCTCTTAATCAATGAGGCAAAGAGCTCCAGGAAAATCATTGGTATCAAAGTTACTGGTACTATTTATCTTACCCATATGTTATTTGTTGATGACGTTTTTCTCTTTGGAGATTGTAGTCTACTTGATTGGATGCACTATAAATCGCGGATTGACCTTTTCTGTGGGGCGTCAAGGATGACTATCAACTCCTGCAAGTTAGTGTTTGGATTCCTTAATACCTTACAGGATGTTTTGAGACAAATCTCTTTGATCTTTTCTTATTCTTGGAAGTCTCTGGAGGAGGGTCTTACTTATTTGGGCTTCAATCTCAAGCCCAACAACTATAGGGTTGGAGACTGGAATTGGATCATTAAAAAATTTCAGGCAAAATTTAACCAATAAAATCCTAGATAGATTTCCATCAGTGGAAGAGTTACCCTAGTAACCTCTATCCTTCATTCAATACCGGTCTATTGGCTTTCTTTATTAATTCTCCCGATGCGTGTTATACATTACCTACGCAAGATCATGTTTAATTTCCTTTGGACGGGAGTCATAGACTGTAAGAAATTTCATTTGGCCAGATGGCCCTCTGTCTCAAGACCCAAACGGTGGGGTGGATGGGGCATTAAGAATTTGAATTATTTCAACATATCTCTCTGTGCAAAAAGTATGTGGTGGGCCTTGACTGTCATGGGTCTTTGGGGAAATATTATCAAGTCCAAATATATGGGCAGACCGTCTCTGGGATTTTGGTTGTGTAGGGAAAAGTACAACTGTTATTCTTCCTCGACAATTTGGCGTAGTCTCCTTACTGCCCCATCTTTCATTACTCCTGACATCAGCTGGCGAGTGGGTAGAGGAAATAGTATCTATATAGACATTGATCCAATTGTTGGAATTGCTCAGCCGTTATTATCCAACACTCTTTTGGATTGGTTGCATGAAAGGAACCTTGTGATTCTTAGGAATATATATGTTCATAATGATCAGCTCTCCCCATATTGGATCTCCTCGTCCGATTTGGGTCTTTCTGGTACATGGGCCACTGAGTGGACTGCCTATGTGGAAAATTTGTACGATGTTGATATATCATTAAACTCTGATCGGGACGAGATTTTATGGGAAGCTAACGTGAAATCAGGGGTGGTGAATGCAAATCTAGCATATCTCCAAATACTAAAATCCGTCGAGGATCCAGTTGTTTTATGGTGGCACTGCGCATTATGGAAGTCAAACTTACATGGAAAGATTAAATTCTTCTACTGGCTATCTATCAACCGTAATATCCTTACTTGCGACTCTCTTCAATCGTGAGGCTATCATGGTCCTGGTGTGTGCATCCTTTGTTTTATGGCTGATGAATCTAATCACATTTTTGGTAGTTGTACATTCTTCCAATAGTCTGGTTCTAGACTTTGATCTCTTCTCAATAGCTCCTAGCGTTGGGACTCTTCCTCTTGGTTGAGAATCTCGAACTCTGGGTGATGAGTCACAGAATGCCTCTCGAGATACCTTGTTTCTTGTTGTGGGAATTTTGGTGGAAAAGGAATGCATATATTTTCTAGAATGCTCCGGTGTCTCTCTCTTCTACTCTGTCAAAGGTTTGCACATCACCTTTCTTTCCTGATCCCTGTTCTTCCAGGATGGTCAATAGGCCTTTGCATTCTCCTCCTATCTTACGAGGTGGAGTAGTGGGATACTTCGACGGGGCTACCAAAGATGAATTTGCGAGGCAGGGGTGGTAATTCAGATGAATAATTCCCTCTCTTTCAGACCGCGCATGGATCCTGGCAAGGGAACAAATACAAAATCTGAATTATTAGCACTATGGGGTTTACTCTTTTTTTCCTTTCAGAAAAATATTACAGATCTTCAGGTTTTTGGCGATTCTAAAGTTAGAATCGATTGGGAACTTGACAAACATAATATACACATTGTTGATCTGGAGCACTGGCTTGTTCAAGTTAAAGATCTTGCATCACACTTTAGATTATTGACCTTTCAACATATTTACAGGGAGTATAATATGGTAGCAGATGAATTATCAAAAAAGGCAATGGGTATTGGGACATGTGTGATTTTTTGGGAAGAATATAAGGAGGAATGTTTGATGGACTCTGGATCTTTGAATCTTCACTGATCTCTGCTTATGATTCAGTTCATATATGTTTTTACCACACTTTTGGTTGTATTTTTGTTCATGTAAATGTCAGATGGGCACCTTTTTTGAAGCCTAGTGATTATAGTTTAGTTTCTAAGTTATGCTATCAGTTATTTGACAACACTAAATATGTATTGGACAGTGTGTATGTTCCTATAGACTTATGGTTTTTGTAACTAAGTTGAGTCGCTTTTTAAGACACCGTTTTATAAAAGTTAAAACTGTCTTTTGCTCCTGAATATATATATATATATATATATATATATATATATATATATATATATTAAAGATGGAAAAAAATATCATAACTTAATTATTAATAGGTAGTGAGGATAACCATCACTGATTGTTATTCACCAACACGGGTTTACTCATCACTAGTATTCAAGGAAAACTATACCACCTGAAATAACCTGCTTTTGGTCCGTAACGGAGCAAACTTTCACTATTGCATGCTTCTCAATATTGGATCATTAACATGTTTCCTTACATTTGAGGAAGGTGAGCTCTTATCTAGTCAAAAATAGTTTTATGTCTTATTCTAGGACCAAAAAGGTGGTTTCAACCCTTTATAATATTCCTAATATGCCCAATATCCCATGTTCTCTATCATCGTTGAGGCTAGGTAGAGGTCATGCGATATCAAGTATCCACTAGGATTTGACTCCATACATGAAGCCAAGACGTAGTTTTAACTCTTTCTTAATTAGGAGGAAAATTCTTAATATTTTACAAGCCACTCTTTTATAATTACAAATTTTATTTTATTTTACAAGCCACTCTTCTTTCATTTTGTATTGACATTTTTTAAAAATTCTTAATGTTTTTTACCAAAGATGGAAAATATATCACAACTCAATTGTCGACTTGTAGTGAGGACATTCATCATTGCCTTCTATCCATGAATGTGGGCTTACTTGTCACCATTATTCAAGGAAAACCATGCCACTTGAAATGACCAACTAGTGGTCCATAAGGTGGCAAAATTTCACTACTTCCAAAATTTCACTACTGGTAATTCAATACCAATCTACTTCCTCTATCCATAAAATAACACATAGAAACTGTGTTCTCCACTTTCCTCTTTGACTCACAATCATGACCACAAACCAGAACATAGATCCACTCTCTCCACTCTGTCACTATTAAGGTTTGAATTCCTCTTAGGCACACTAGTCAACTCTTCAACACAAATGAGAATGATATATTGGTCAATGGATGGATGAGTAAATAATCCTCACTTTGCACACAAGGAAGGGTGAGATAGATACATCCTTGAACGACTGAGTTTATTGACCACATAAAATCATTAACTGCATGAAAAAATCACTGACAAGCTAAGTGATAGACTCACTGGTTGATTGACTGACAAAATCATTAATAGGTTACTGTGCCATCCCCCAACTGATAGGTATATTAAGGATGACACTAATGCAACTAATTGCTTACCCAATAATTGATCCCATTCAAAGTCTTGCAAGGCTATTGACACTACCCTATCAAAACTATGCCACAAGGAAATTCAAACCCACTCCTCCCTTTCCCCATTACAATAACTGTTTCAACTACCTTTCTCTTAAAAGCATTAAATGATTGGGGCACATGAGTTAGACTGACATATGATGTCTCACCAGTCCTCTGTAGGACACTCGACTCTCATTTATTGGCTTCATGGATTCAATACGTCCCTCCCTAACCTTAGGATGATCATGCTCCATGCTCTTGTTTGCTTGCACATTTAGTCATGGATTTATTTATTATTATCATGCACATATACATCATATTTACATTGCTACTGCACTTTTACTAGCGGATGGTAAAATGGTTCTCTAACCACATTACTTGTTGATAAACACATATATATTCGATATGTCCATGGTAGGGCCTTTCCTTGAACTCCTCACCATGTTCCATCAATTACATAAATGATATTACATCATTTACATAGTTTATGTCAAGGGTTGAAACTAGGGACATTGCATTGATCAAATCAACATGTGTTTTTGAGCTTATTATTTTATAATAAAGAGTATTTGTTGTTAGTTGGTGTGGACATCATAATTATGAATTACAATAGTAGAAATAGCCTAGGAATTGAATATTATATAAGAAAATTCATTGAAGAGAAATTTTTGCCTCCTCCGGAAAAGTTAAGAAATCAATATGTAAATGCTTGTGGCTTGTCGTTCAAACTAATATCTCTAGTATAAAAAGAAGAGACTTCCATTTTGAGCTACTTCTCCAAGCACCTTCTTTGTTATTTTTTAAGTATCTATCAAAGTAGAGCACATTGAACCATATAATTTATTAATATTTTCTCTTAGACATAGAAATGAATTGCAATGCTAGAATCACAAAGTAAACTTATTTATTAACCTCATAGGGTTTCCATGAAGGAATCAAAGGTTACACTAATTTTATAAAACAAATTAGGAATGCTTACGAATAAATTGAATAATTCCAATTAGGTTAATTGATTACATGAAATGATAGGCTATGGTTTTATTCATATTTGTTTGATTAATTAGTATAGATTGGCAAGTGGATGTTTGTATGTAGGGTGACACACTTGAGTGATTTCCTGTACATATCCTGGTTTGGTCTGCCACCACCTCAATGAATGAAGGAAGACAAATGAATGGCACAAAGTGCGTGGATGGTGCACTGGTATGAAGTTTTTGCTAATGCTCTCATTCCTATTGGGACATATTTTATAAATACTTAGCAACATAAAATAGATGATAATAGATGGAATGGGGGAAGAGGAAAGGAATCTTGGTGAAGCATGTTGATAGATTAGATGGATAGGAAGAGAATGAAAGAAAAGACATTTCCGAAACAAAGAGTTCGACCTTATCTCTCACCCAACTACAAATCAAAATCATATGATAGAAACAATACAAAACAAAAGTGCAAATGTCTCAAATAATCACAAGCATTCAACACACAACATGTTACCAAATTATAATTCACATTTTAATTTACAACAAATACTCGAAATAGAAAATAGTTGTGATTGGTGTTGTGGCTCCTGTATCAGAGGATGAAATTAATTGCACTTCATAGTTTCTTACAATGGTCATACTCCATTCTAGAACTATGACAAGACACTTGGTTTCTTCGTATGAAGAAGAAGCTCGTATGGAATGACCTGCTAACCAAACATTTTGCTAATATTTCATATGCTAGACTAAATATCATTAGTGTTCAATTCAAAATCACAACAGTATCACATGGAGAATCACTGAAAGAAACACAATCACAAGATATAAACTATATTTATCTTGGGAAACCCTTAAGGGGAAGAAAACCCAACCAAAACTTCCTTTGTATAAGATGTATAAGATATAACCCCAAAAATAGATATTCTCCTCCTTCTGTTCTCTCTCTCTCTCTCTCCTATGCGCTACTCAAGTGAGTGAGTATCTGTCCAAATAAGAATCACAACTCTCCTATTTATACACATTGAACCAACTGAATTTTACCCTAAACAAGTCGACCCCACTAAACTGTTTGGGCCGACTTCACATAGGAAGACTCAAAACAGTACATTATATTATTCATTAGGGTACTAATGACCCGACTTCCAATGGAGGTTTTACCTCGCGACTCTATGATGACCAAATACAATAGTAACACCCCGTCGGAGGAATAATAACATTTCCCTTGGGTTACATTAGTAAAATACATTTAGAATATCCGTTGAAGTTACAATATTTCAACACTCCCCCTTAATGAGAAGGTTATTCTACTGACAACATCATCATAGACTATAGGAGAACAAAGAGACAATATCTTTAACAATATCTAGGTAATACATCTATACGTCATAGGAAGTTTTCATAATCAGTAACTGGAACAGTTACTCTTCAATGTATTCATCTTTTGCATCACACGATCACTTGATCCTTTAGCAGCAACACTTCAATATTTAAATCCTTCATAGAAACACTTCATTCTTGTGATCCTTTGCATTAGTACTTCGATCTTCGATCCTTTGCAACAGTTTCAATCTTCTCGATCCTTCACAATAGCACTTCAATCTTCGATCCTTTGTAGCAGTATTGCGATCTTCTTGATCCTTCATAGCAGCAACACTTCGATCATTTCGATCCTTTTTAGCAGTACTTCGATCTTGTTGATCCTTTGCAGCCACACTTCTATCTACTTGATCATTTTCTTCCTTGCTACCTGTAGTACACATGATATCTTTGCGGGATGATCAATCCCTCTCACTTTAGGACATGAGTCCAAGGATGATGCAATCCTCCATCATCCAAGTCCATGATATCGACCAGATGAATCGTCTACAACTAAATGTAGATCTCGACCGCACCGAGTGCATGTCCTATCATCCGTGAGGACTCATCATAGAACATACACACCACTAAGGTTAGGACCACTCCCAAGTGAGTGTTATACTACGGTATCTACACTCACATGTAGGTATACTCTTCCAATCAAGAGTATTGTCTGCAGAGAATATCTCGACCACATATAAAATGTCAGCCCTCATCGTAGAACATCCATACCACTGAGGTTAGGACCACTCCCAAGTGAGTGTTATACTATGACGTCCGTGAGGACTCATCACAGAGCATCCATACCACTAAGGTTAGGACCACTCCCAAGCGAGTATTATTCTATGGTATCTACATATGAATGTAGGCATACTCTCCATACAAGAGTATGGTCTGCATAGCAGATCTTGACTGCATACAAAATGTCAGTCCTATCATCCGCGAGAACTCATCATAGAGCATAATTACCACCGAGGTTAGGACCACTCCTGAGTGAGTGTTATTATATGGTATCCAGAACGGAATGTGGGTACTCTCCATGTAAGAGTAACATCTGCAGGGCCATCCTTAGTAAGGACCACTCTCGTGAACAGAGTGTTATACCTACCATCCTCAAGAGACGATAATATTGTCCACAAGTGAATGTCGAAACTTCATCATAATTGGAATCCATCATCGATGTCAGCCTCATCATTACTCCCCCTTTCATGGGAAGTTCCATATTATCAACCTTCTCCCCCTTTGTCCGAGGAGGGTTCATGTCTTCGACTTGATCTTCCTTTTCGAAGAAGGTCCATATCTTCATCATTTGTAGTTCCATCACTATTCCTCCTTGTGAGGAAGGTATTTTCAAGCTACACCAATCTTGTCACGTAAATACTCAAACTTTACTCGAGATAGAGGATTGGTTAGTACATCAACAAATTACTCATCGGTACTCACATACTGGAGCTTGATAACTCCCTTTTGTACCATATCCCTTATATAAAAGTATCGTATTTCTATGTGCTTCGATTTGTCATGGAACACCGGGTTCTCTGTCATCTTTATACAACTCTGGTTGTCACAGAGAATCACTGTGGTGTCCAACTCGATGTCAAATAATCCTGACATCAACTTCGGAAGCCATATCGCTTCACAACAAGTGGAGCAAGCTACAATGTAATCTGCTTTAGATGTACTGAGAGAAACATTGGTCCATTTATCACTAAACCATAAGATCATGGTGGATCCTAGACAATAACATGCACCTGAGGTGCTCTTCCTATCTGTGGCACTCCCTGCCCAATCTGAATCCGTATATCCATATAGTTTGTATTCATGATCTCTCCGATAGTAAAGTCCCAAATCAATTGTACCTTTTATACCTCATCAAATGCTTTGCAACTATCAGGTGAACCTGTCTAGGTTTAACTAGATACTGACTCAAGGTGTTCACATCAAAGCATATATTTGGCCTTGTATTCGTCAGATGTATCAATGATCCATTGATCTGTCTATACTGAGTCATGTCTACTAACTTTGATGACTCATCATATAACAGCTTCAGGTTGGTGTCCATGGGTTTACAATCCAACATGTCAAATCTTTTCAATATTTCTACTGCATACTTTCCCTGATTCAGAAATATTCCTTCTGGGATCTGACACACTTCCATCCCTAGGAAATAATGCATCAATACAAGATCTTTCATCTCGAATTCTCCAGCTAGATTCTTATTTCTATCTATGATATGTTTCTCATTTCCAGTCACAAATAGATCATCCACATACAATAATAGTATGACAGGTTCATCATCCATAATCTTCATGTAAAGGTTAGGATCATCTTTACTCTTGGTAAAACCCAAGTTTGTTAAGAAGCTATTTATTCTACCATACCAAGCTCTAGGAGCTTGCTTCAGTCCATACATAGCCTTTTTCAACTTGCATACATGATTCACTTTGTCTTCGACTTCAAATCCTTGTGGTTGTTTGATGTAAACCTCTTCCTTAATCACACCATTAAGGAAGGTTGTCTTTACATCCATCTAGTGTAAGTCCCATTTCATCATGGAAGCAAGTTCCATGATGGTTCTAATGGAAGTGTACCTTGCTACTGGAGAAAATGTCTCTTCGTAATCAATTCCCTCTTTATGAGAGAATCCTATAGCCACAAATCTTGCTTTGTACTTTTCAATACTTCCATCAGCAACATGTTTTATCTCATAGATCCATTTTGAAGATACCACACTCTTGTTTTCTGGTTTGGGAACTATATCCCAAACATCATTCTTCATGATCTACTGGTATTCTTCCATCATTGATTCAACCCATTATTTCTTCTGTGCAACTTCCTCATAGCTGGCGGGTTCTTGATCTACACGGTCACACATCAAAGCTACATAACTAGAATATGGCTTTGATCTTTTGTTGGTTCTTATGGAGCATTTTGGAGATCTATATTTCTCTACTTCTTGTATGATTTCTCTTACCTAAGAAGGTTTTCTCTTTCGAGAGATATCCATAGTATGGGTTCTTGAGGTTCTAGCATGTCATGATCTTCAAATGCTACTATTTTAGGAGAGGATTCAACTTCTACCATTCTAGGAGGTACATCCTCTTCATGTACTTCTTTAAGCTGGAACCTTCTAGATTTCTTAAGAGTTGTCTCTTCATAAAATGTTACATTCCTACTAATATCGATATGATGGAATCATGAGATGTATATCCTGAAGGATTTGGAGACTTCACAGTATCCAACAAATATTCCCTTATTTCCAGAAGGATCTAATTTGGTTCTCTTCTCTCTCGGAATATGTACATATACTGGGCAGCCAAATATCTTGAGATGGCTCATTTCAGTTTTATTTCCTGTATACATCTCTTCAAGAGTCTTGAATCCAAGAGCACTTTGAGATAATCTATTATGCAGATATATGGTTTTTCTTGTTGCTTTAGCCCATATGTGCATAGGGAGGTCTTGGTCATGAATCATGGTCTTCACTGCTTCCATGATAGTTCTATTCTTTATTTCCGCAACGCCATTCTGTTGGGGATTATAGGGAGTGGTTAGTTCCCTCTTGATTCTTGCCTCCTTATAGAATTATTCAAATTCCTTTGAAGTGTATTCTCCACCATTATATGATCTCAGTGTCTTGATTCTCTTTTCTGAGTGGTTCTCTATCAAGGCTTTGAATTCCTTGAATTTCCCAAACACTTTAGTCTTATTCTTCAAGAAGTATATCCAAGTATTTCTTGAATAATCATAAATAAACGTGACATAATGCTCATATCCACTTTAGGATATAGAGGGAATAGGACCACATACATCAGAATGAATTAGTTCCAATGTACCTTTGGTCTTTGTTTCACTTTTTGGAAAGGGATTCTTGATGTTCTTTCGTCTTGCACATCCTTTGCAAGTTTCCTCATGGTCGATCTTCAGATCCGGTAACCTTGTTACCACCTTTCTCACATAGGGAAATGCTTTGTAGTTGATGTGAACAAGTATCCTATCCCATAGTTCACTTGATTTGGTAGTCTCATGGACAAGGGATGTCTCTGGATGTCCTTTGAGCTTGTACAGTGCTCCTTCTTCTTCTCCAATTACCATAATATCTTCAAGTGTCTTTCCTTTGGACCACATAAGTACTTTTCCGTCTATAAAAGAAACTCTAAATCCTTTCTTATCTAGAGCATATATGGAAAGTAAGTTCTTTTTCAAAACTGGTACATATAGTACTTCCTTCATCTTCATGGAAGTCCCAGAGTCAAGCTTGTAGCTTGATTCACCAATACCTTTGATGGGTTATTGATAGTCATTTCCCAATGATACCTTCTAGGGAAAGTTATTTTCTTCAAGTCTTGACAGAGTATTCTTCTTCCCTGTCATGTGCTTTGAGGCACCACTATCAATAAGCTATGTATATTCTCCAGGTGTTACAGACCCAGAGAGTGTAGAAAATAGTACATATTCTTCTACATCTTCACCTCTAGTTAGTCTCTTTCGAGGCCTTTCTTCTACTTCATCCTCATCTTTAGCTATATGAGCATGATGTTTCTTGTTGTTGTTGTTTTTCTTTGGTGATTGACACTCTTTGGATATGTGTCATATCTTATGACAGTTGTAGCATTGATACTTTGAGTAATCCTTCTTGTTCTTCTGAAACTTCTTCTTTTAAGGCTTATGATTACTCTTATTGAAGTTTGATTGGTTTCTTCCTTTAGTATGGGTGGGTAGAGCCTAATCATCTTCTCTGAGTAGAGTTTCTCTACTCTAGCTTCTTCTTGCATGCAATCTTCCCATACTATGTCAAACTTAATACATTCTTTTTTGGTACACAGAGTCTGCATGAATGAGTCCCAAGTTCTAATGAGACCATTGAGATCAGTCATAACTAGTTGATCCTCATCAAGGGTGTCTCCAATAGAACTTAGTTTTCTCTAAAGTTGGAGACCCTTGTGAAGTAATCTTGAATAGACTCTCCTTTGCTCATATTGGTGCCCTTTAGTTGAGCTCTCAGATTCATCTTTCTATAGATGTTCCTTCTTTCATACATTATGGAAAGTGCATCATCCATATGCTTATATGTCTTCTTAGATGACACTTGAGGGATCAAGTGATGCTTAATACAATCAACAATGATCCTCATTTCCTTGATTAGGTCTTATTCATTATTCTCCTTAGCTTCATCTTCTTTAGGTTTTGCAATCTCATCCTTGATGTACTTCTTAAGGCCATTCTCTTTTAGAATGAGACCAATCCTATACTTTCAAGCTATGAAGTTTTCTATGCCTTCCAGCTTGTTCTCAAGCTTAGTGCTTGTGGCCATCCTGTCCATTAGGTCACTAAAAAATAAAATTTCTCAAAATGGAAAGTTGACCTTACCAGGAGATGCGCTTGACTGAGGCGAGTTGGTTGGTCCAACTAATTTCTGGAGATCCTAAATCTTCACCCTTCAAATCCTACTTGCGAGGTTGTAGCTCTACAGAATTTCTCGTTCTGGTTTTCTACAGTTTCCTGGTTCAGGGCCAAAATAGGGTTTGGATTTCCTGAAGATTCAACCATGCAAAAAATTCGATCTCGAGCTCAATAGATGCACTCCAAGGAGGTGTAACTTTCTATGCAAGTATATCTTCAAAACTCCAACTTTTGCAGAAACCTTAATTTCTTCCAGAGAGGGATGAGAGGGAGTTTCACCTTGTGAAAGTTGTCCTATTCAGGCTAGCTCTGATACCATGTTAATATTTCATATGCTAGACTAGATATCATTAGTGTTCAATTCAAAATCACAAAAGTAGCATATGCAAAATCAATGAAAGAAACAAAATCACAAGATAGACACAATATTTATCCTGGGAAACCCTCAAGGGGAATAAAACCCAACCAAAACTTCCTTTGTATAAGATGTATAATATCTAGCCCCAAAAAAGGTGTTCTCCTCCTTATTTTATGTCTCTCTCTCTCTCTCTCTCCTATGCGCTACTCAAGTGAGTGAGTTTGTGTCCAAATAAGAATCACATCTCTCATATTTATACACTTTTACCCTAAACAAGTTAGCCCCACTAAACTATCTGGGTCGACTTCACCTAGGAAGACTCAAAACAATATATTATATTATTCATTAGGGTACTAATGACCCAACTTACAATGGGGGTTTTACCTCATGAATCTATGATGACCAAATACAATAGTAACACACCGCGGGAGGAATAATAACATCTCCCTTGGGTTACATCAGTAAAATACATTTAGAATATCCTTTGAAGTTACAATATTTCAATACATTTCAGCATGTGAGTCTTGTGGTCACACACGAGCTCTTGTGGGTTTTTCTTCCCAAGTAAGTAGTTATGACTATTCCCTTAACTATCACAGGTGACAAGTTCCAATCTTTTCTTGGCATCATTGTTGTTATCTGATAATTGAAAATAGTCCCTGCAAACAAACACAGTGAGCATGCAACCAGGAAATCGCAAGCAAAAATATGTACATACCTAGATTAGAACAAAGGATGTCTTATAGCATAATAAACTTAGATTAAGGTTGTTCTTCTAGAATTTATTGTTGTACTTGCACCGCTTAGAGTCATCTTCTCGAATATCAATTTTGGATGTGGTAAGAAATGCATATTATTTGAGAGCATTCTGCTTTTCTCTTCCTTCTATTATTAGGATGGATCTGACCCCTATGAAATATTTACTGTCTTATGCATGAATAATTATAAAACACTTAGATAAATTTACACAATTTATTCGTTTTTCTTTATAAAAATTCAAAAATTCAATAAAAATGGTCCATTTAAATTTCAACAATAAGTTATTGACTTATCAAATTAGCTTCCAAATAATGGGAGATATAGCATATTAGGCTTGATCACTGATCCCCATAGCCTTGTATCCAACCTCTTTCATACTATTTTTGCATAATATTGAAAGCAAACAATGGGTTGAAAGAATGAGATGCAATTCTCAATTTATTTAGGTAGGTAGTTATTCACTTTTCACACACACACAAACACGCACACATTTCTATCAAGTTGAGAATATATCCATTTAAGTGAGATCAAAGATCTCACATTGTCTGAGGGGGATTTTAAAGAGGAAGAATAACAACAAAACATAATAGAACATAAATAGTCGTATTGATTCCCGTAGTGTACATCTTCCCCTTCTACATAGAAAACCATTTTTTACAGGTTTCACTACACAAATAAGAGTATAATTAGGTAAAGATAGTAAGAAAACACGTGTTTCTAGAAAAAGAAGAAACAACAATCAATCAAGAATATTTTCTATATAATTCTTATATCATATCTTGGGTATTAGAATCAATGAGATAAGATTGAGACTTCATCCTTAGATCCCAAATCCTCCTTGTCTTTGAAAGAATATGGGGCAATGACGACATGTCCTTGGCCGAATGCCCTTATATGATCTCTAAGGGAACACTTATGCTTGAAATTTGAGCCACAACTGTAATACCAGAGCTTCCCATAATTCTTCTCATGGGTGTTCCAGATAACCCTTACAACAAAGGTTTTGTTGCACTTGTAACACATGAAAGGATTGATTTCATGCTTGCACTTGTAATTTGTTTGTAAAGTGCAGAATTTTTTCAATGATTTGGATCGAGGATGATCTATGCTATTTCAACATCCTTTTGTACATCAATAGCATGGATGGATCTCATAAAGGCATACCCTTTGACAATGCATATACATTATTACAACAAAAACTTACGCAACCCACACAATTTTTCTATGTTTAGATTGATTGATTTCCATGGTCTAGAGAAAGCCCAGGAAGCTGCAATTTGTAAAGGGGATGCAGTTTGCTCAGAGCTCTGTGCATAGCAATCACAAAGAAAAAATATATAGAAAGAAACACCTTTTCATGATGTTTGTGTGTGCCATGAAAATGAGCATAGCAATCAACAAACCTTTCCCATTTCTAATGCATAGCTACAGATGTTTGAGCTAAAATAGTCCCCTCAAAAAGAGGCCAAATAAGGCCTCCAATATGTTAATTGACTAGAACACAAACCACATTAAAAAAACTTAGGATATAATGTGTTGGGAAATGTGCTAGAGTAATAGAAGTAGACCAAATTGATTCCTATAATCCCCACAACCAAAGAAGTGACAAAAAGTATACCTATTGAAATTAATGAAAGAATATAGTGAAAATACTAATAATGTTTTTTTAGATAAGATAATTATTTCTAAATGGAGTAGTCTAAACATTATACATTTAACTTGCTTACTGTAGATTCTCCATTAGATGCCATAAATTTATTTCCTTCAAATACCCCAATGATGCAATCTCAAACAGTTAATAATATATGCAAATCTAACAATTTTTTAAACATTTAACTAAATTTTCAACCTATATATATATGATTCTTTTAACTTTATAAATATGGCTAACTTTAATATAGATATAAGTTAAAAAAGATCATATAGTTCAAACAAAGTATTGTTCTCATTCATATTTATAATTCTGTTGAGCTAATACTTCGTTTCATGAAGACAAAAATAGCAAATAAGCTCAATCCTACTTTTAATGGACCAAAAACCAAGTAGCATAAGTTTATTTCACTTCTTAATCTATTTTAAGTATTAGAAAAAGGATTAAAATACATATTAAATACAAACTTTTTACACTTTAAAAAATTAAATTAAAATATGTTTAGGTTTTTAATGTATATTATAATAAATAAGATATTATTTAAAAATAAGTTAGACATTAATTTTTTTATTATGAAGATTAAACACAATTTCATATTTATTAATTTAATTATTATCTAATCATGTTAATGATGGTGGTTATTAACAAACTCGTTTTGATTTTTTTTATTAATTTAATTATTATCTAATCATGTTAATGATGGTGGTTACTAATAAACTCATTTTGATTTTTTGGATTTAAAGAAAAGTGAGAAATTATTTAATTTGATTTAAATTTTTATTTATTTGGTCAAAAATTTGAAGATCTTTTTTATAATCATCATTATTTTGATTTGTTAGAAGGTTAGGAAGGCATGTCCTATAACAAATATTTTGAAGTTGTAATTTAAGGTGGCTCTATTTAAAGAAAAAATGTTTTTTCATCTTTAACCTTTTTGGTATCACAATCGGATGCCAAATTCTTTCTACTCATGATGTTTTAGGAATTCTTCGATGCCTTATTTAAATCTTTCGATGCCCTATTTAAATATAGAACGCATGAGAATTTGTTCTGTTTTTAACAACATTGATTTTATACTTTACACTAATTAAAACAAAAGATACTTTTGATACTCTAGATTAGAGTTGAACACCTTCTTATACTATCTTAATTTTCTCTTATCTTTTTATTCTTTATCACAACACAACTTTTTCTTTAATTTTTTAGATGTTATAACATTTTTAATATTATCATTATTCTATATAGTGACCTTTTCATCGATTCCCTAATGATTTATCTAAGACTAGACATCTTTATGCTAACCCCACTTGAGCCATGAGTGGCCTTGACTTGAGTTTGAAGCAATCTTAGGAAGCCTCTTGTCTGCCATGTTGTTTCTATTGATCTTGTACATTAGGTACCTAGTCATAGCCATGCTCTTAATGGGGGGATACCTGTTTCTATGAGGAGGATGGGATATGGTGTATTACCTTTAATTTTGAGATTATAAGTTATAAATCACTTTTTTATTTGTTCTATCTTTCTCCACAATTCTCTAGAGATGCTGCAACACCAAACTTCACAACTCTATAAGATAAGAGGAGTGACAATAGTCTTAAAAAAGAGTTTCCTATTATCTTAAGGCCAAAGATTGATTGACTTACCGACTTTTTTCAAGCTCATATTAGGCTTTCCACTATCCATTTATCATTTTCTTAACGCTATAGTTTTGGTTAAGCTCGTGATGAAAATCGAAAGTCACCCCTAAAAGCTTTCGTTATCATACTCAAAATTAGTGTAAGTGATCCTTTTGAAATTGATTTTCATAACCTGTGTTTTGTTAAAGTTAACAACCATAATTACAGTAGAGCAAAAATCCTTAAGAGTATTACATTGTTTGTCGATATTATAAAGAAAAAACAATTACTATATCATCATCTTTTTAAAATAATAATAATTTAGTTTTAAGGTCACAACCAAGAGAGACACCAATTGGTGTATGAGTCTTTTTTATTTGTGAGACATGAGACCCCCTACACATAATGATTTGACTACTAAAGTCTACAGAAGTGTATATACCCTACCTCTTCTATATTTGAACATATAATCTCTTAAAAGAAAACACACACTTTTAATTATTAGATCCACTCAAACCCACTTCATATATCATTATTATTAATTCAATAAATTAATACCATTACTTTTAAAATTATCAAAAACATTTAAACTCGTATTAATATTATTATTATTGAAAATGATTCGTAAAGCTAGTTCTATGCACCCAAGTAACTCCCAAGATACTTGTAAAGTGGGAAAATAAAATAAGTGAAAAGGCACATTTTTGGAACTCTAATAAATATTATATCATGTTTTAAAATAATTAATTAATTTGGGAACCATATTTAAAATATTAACTATCTAAATAATTCCTACTATATGCATTGCATGAAAGATAAAATAATGTAAGTGAATGATGAGTTATATTATAAAAGTTCCTTTCAATTCTATTTTATTTGAAGACTTTATGAGAGACACTCCAATTTGGGAATCCACTAAGGTCACTACACTTATATTTCCACTACTAAAGGAACGTTGTGATGACATGGTTTAATGGGAATAAGACATGTGAGACTCAAATGTGGACTCATCTTTCACTAGTTCTTAAGGTGACCAATAAAAAATCTCCCATTATCGATTTGAAATTTATTCTCTACATAGATCATGACTTGCATGAAAGAATTATAAACCATCCATTGGCATCAAAATATTGGAAGGCAGGCTCCCACTCACCTTAAGGTTGACCTTGAAATTCTCATCCAATCAACATGGGCATTTTCAAAATACTTACATGATCAGTCACTACAATGTTATATATACATTCTTTTCAATATAATTTGTAAATATTATGGATATATGGACATGTGGCTAGAATGTGAATATTTATAAAAAAAACTTACATTAAATATGTGTTCAGAAGTTGTATGTTATGTAAAGTTTCAAGTGGGAATCTAAGGTGATAGGACATGTGTGATAGGACATGTGGCTAGAGCTCAAGTTATGTGAATATTTATAACAAAAAAACTTAAATTAAATATGTGTTAAGAAGTTGTATGTTATGTAAAGTTTTAAGTGGGAATCTAAGGTGATAGTGAAACATCACTAATGACTACTTCGTTGCAAAGGACCTTTTTCTTCTAAGTGGGTATCTAAGGTGATAGGGAAACATCACTAATGACTACTTCATTGCTGAGGACCTTTGCCTTTATCTAAGACATAAAGTTATGACATAAATATGAATAAGTCATCACGAATAAATTAATATACAATGGAAAATGTAAAAGACTAACATACCACAAAGAGGAGTGGCTATGACTTTGATAAAATATATGACATAATTGGAAGTCATGGTAAATAAATCAATATAAAATGGAATATGTAAAAGACGGAGTGGCTACGATGTTGATGAGGAGGAGAGTAGAGATAAAAGGGGTTATGTGGTATAGATTGATATTTCATCTTTGTATTAAGAAGAATGAGGTACTTTAGAACTCAGTTTGAGGGAGATGTTATTATGTAATGTGTCGTTATCAAAAATAAAATGTAATTACAAAATTTATGTCGATTTACAAAGTAAAAAATTAAAACAAAAAGTAATTAAATTATCTATGTTTACGAATAAAATAACAAATTAAAATCCAAGTATTAGTGAAGGTGTCCTATATCTGTCATCTGAAATTCTTTCTTCAATTCTTTCTCTATGGATGTACTATAGCTTTCATTGTTCCTTGTCATCAAAAGATCATCTACATACACCTCAAGACACACAACTAATCTTTCGTCTTTCTTTACAAACAATGTTGCGTCATTAAGATTCCAATGTTTGAAATTTAACTTTACGAGATGCTCGATTAGCTTTTCGTACCATGCGCAAGGTTCTTGTTTTAGTCTGCACACTGAATTGATGAGTTTACACATTTTCAAAACAAAGCCTTCTGACTAGGACAAGAAGACATTCTCTTTCATGTCTCCATTTAAGAAAGTAGTCTTCACATCCATTTGATGAACTTTCCACCCAATCTGCGTAGCCAAAGACAATAATGTGCATATGGTATCCCATTTCATTGCGGAGTCAATTCCTTCCTTATGTGCATAGTCTTTCTCCACAATCCATGTCTTGTGCTTGTCAAGTGAGCTAACTGATCTATATTTCTTCTTATAGATCCACTTGCAGCCAATTAATTTGGTTCCAAATGGAGGGTCCGCCAACTTCCAAGTTCCATTCTTCACGAAAGCATCATACTCATTAGGCATGGCTTCTTTCCTCTCACCACAAGAAATAATTTCTTCAAAGGAAATTGGTTCAAGGTTAGAAAATAAATTCACTTCACAATCATATGGAACATCCACAACTAGTTCTACATCACCCTAGTTTGATTTATTTGCATCTCCTCCATCTTCTTGAACTTATGGTTCTAGTATTTCCAAATTCATATAGATGGACACTTTAAATAGTATTTGAGACCCATTTTGGCACTTTGTTTGAGGGTCCAAGTTGCTCAGCTAGTGTTGCTCCATCTTCTTCAAGATTTGGTCTTCCAATTCTCTCAATCACATCATCCAATTGATCCTTCTACTTTGATGAAGTGGTAGGAACTTCTTCATGAGTTTTTGATGAGGGGATGATGGTGATGCAAAAGGAGATTCCATAGATTGATCCAAGATAGGTATCCCCCCTTCAAGATGTGGAATCTCATTATTATCTTCATGAAAGTTCCCTACATGTGTAAATTTTACTAGATGATTAAGCTGCCTCTTAATAGAATTGCCACTTTTTTTCATCTCAAGAAATACAACATCTTTGGAAATAATAAACTTTTTGCTTAACTCATAGTAAATATTATATGCCTTTGTGGAGTTTGAGTACCCCAAGAAAATGCACTTTCGACTCCTTGCATCTAGCTTGTTTCTATATTCTTTGGTATCAAAGCATAACATGCGTAACCAAATACCATGAGATGCCTCAGTAAAGGAATGCATCCATCCCTGTTACGGAGAGAAATTCCTATGGCTTGGGGTACCACAACAGACAACTTGACTCCAGAAATCAATCCTTTCCAATATGTAAGAGAAATCAAATATCTAACACTAAAGGATCAAAACTCGTACCTTATTCCAGACGGTTGAAGTAGATCCCCGTTGAGCTTTCCAACTTCAGCTTGAATTGATGAATCACTTCCTCAACAATAAGTAAACAAGACAAGCATACTATATATATTGGTGTTAGATCTACTCTAGCATCTATAATCAACAACGTATAAACATTTGAAATCATCCACGAATAAAATATTCATTCAAACATACATTATTGGGTAGGAAAAGATATTTCTATTAATATAAAATCAAAGATTACAATGAATAAAACCTCTGTCGGCACGTCTACGAATTGGAGAAACTGAATCCCCCACTTGGGCCTCCACCACCTCAATCCTCCATCTCTCGATAGCAAGCTCACAAGCAAAAGGAAAGCTTGGGAAGAACACTAAAGTGCTCCAAGGGACAAAGGGATGCATACTCAAGCACAAGTTCTAGCAACAATGGACTATAGTTTCTTTGCTCTCAATTCTCTTATGCCTTCAATATATACAAAGGGTTCCCTATAGAGCTTTTCAATGGGGTAATGAAAGGTCGAATCCGAGCGATCTCAAGGTATATGGAAGTCGAGGAGACAAGTGAGTCGGATCCATGTCAAGGAAAACTCCAAAAGGATTTGGATTTTTGTACACATCCCGATGTACGCAGTTTTAGAGGTCAAACCCGCGTATATATGCGATAAAGGGTTTAAAAGTCACGTATATCAATTTTCACATGTTTTTAGGGATGGTCTAGGAAACATCAAAGGACAAAAAATGGTGCAAGGGGTCTAATGAGTCTGCAGAGGGATAGGGGAAGGCCATACAAGTGTGATTCACTTGGTGTGGTAAAAACTGCTATAACAGATGCCCCCTAATGTGTGAGGTCATAGGGGTCATATGATGGCCGAAATACATTATAAGTCCATCCCAGAAGTGGAGCGATGAAGAATCCCAAATGGAAGACCAACCACCCAATTAGCATAGTACAATGATACAACTCTGCACATAACTGCAAATACATATAGCAGTCCCGGATACATAAGAGTACAATGGCCATGAATAGGCATGATACAAAATATGACATAAGTGGTCATCGCCACGTATAATATACATAGATGAGAATATCCATGATGAAGATATAGAAAGGATCATGATCTCCATAATAGCTGGAAATGTCTGACACACACTGGAATCAAGTCACGAGAGCTGAAATCTCATGAAAAATGGTACAATCAAGGAGGTAGTATATAAGAGATGCCACCAATCTGGAAGGTCTTCTACACAAACCGCTACGAGTACAAGTCCTACTATGTGAATAGAGGTGTCAAGGTTGAACATAGTAGTCCATCGTTTGATTACCGGTCATTGATGTATACCGTTAATAGACGTGAGATCACCCACCGATAATGATAATGGGAATCAAGGTACTAGAGTGCAAACTAACAAGTGTGAATAGGTGTGTTGAGGTCAAACACTTGAGAGGATCCATCGATCAGGGGACATCTATGTATTCCCACAAACTATCGATGGCGAGAGAACCTGCCATTGATGATTGCAAGTCTCAAGGCACTAAAAAATGACTCTAGATTCCAATCCCATAATAAATGATATGAAGTCGATGGGATGAAATCCGTTGGAAGGAGGGCATTAAGGCATCCCCCATCATCCAACACGAGGTACTCAGCAAAGATGTATAATGTGGAAGGACTCGATCATAAGGTGCACGAACCAGTAACTGTACTGGGAATGACCGACATGCAAAGTCAAGATAACTAAGGAATGGTCGACTCAGGTTTCAACTTCCTTCGAACAAGAGCATAACGATGAATGGTGACTAAATGAAGGCAGCATAGACTCAATATACAAAACTGGGACATCTCTGCGACACAGGAGGCATCGACAAAGGCTCCATGGGGATTGGAAACTTAACCAGTAGGTGGAGATAAACTCAGGTAAACGAGTACAGCTCCTAAAGTCAAACTATAAACCCAACCAGTGGATGTGATATATAGTGCTCTGTTCGAAGGTGACATGACTCGACAGTTTCCAAAGATAACATCTTTCCTTGTCCGGCTTTTTGGTTTTTTAAATTTTTTTGGACTTTTCAAATATTTAAAAAGCTTGAAAAAGAATAAAACTGCTTTATAGTTACAGAATAGGAGGAGACGAGTGTCATAATAGGCAAACATACTAGTTCCAAGCAGTGGAACATACCTATGCTTAATGCAAGGATACATGTGTAGGATAGAGACACTCGGGGGAAATTCCCCTCCTGGTAAAAATAGGGAATCAATCTGCAAAGGATATATAAAATGGCTCTGCATGGCTAGACATGAGACAAACTCGGGCAATATGGCTGAAACTCAATGTCAGGAAAGTCGGTGTAAGGCTCAAGAAGGCAGGAAAAGCTCATGATAATGCAATTACAACTTGACATAAGGGAGTCCTGAGGGAAATAGGCCGACAAAAGATCAAGAGGAGTATGAGGCTCTTGCGAAATGTCATGGCAATACTATACAAGGGACTCCCACACCCTAAGGGACAAAATGTCGGCATGGGCACCAAATGCAAATAAGGCGCTAACTAGGGTACCCATGTAAGATCAAGCTCTACCATTCACATAATGCCACTTCTAAAACAACAAGAAGGTTCCATGACATAATCAAATGGGTTCGTACCTAAGGCTATAATGAAATGGTCATAAGGTCATGCAAAATGCAATCAGAGGTGATCCTAACCTATATGCCAATTTAAACATCATACCTATAACGAGCACGAACGGGTCAAAGCAACGATCGAAACAGAGCTCAAAATTGTCTTCTACATCATAAATTAGTCCAAAAATGGTCCAAAAGGATTAGAAACGATCCAAACTATAAAAAAGGGGGTAAAAATTTCTATAAATAGTAAAAAATTCAAAACATTATATAACATTTGAAATTTTTACCCAATTGAGCTCATAACTTCAACAGTGAATTCCAGGAGATCCAGCCAGCGGAATCCACTACCGTTTCTTCCAGGTAGTTACCCATGCTCTACTCTTTCATTTTGATGCAAATTTTATCAATTTCCATGGTGTATTTAGGGTTCTAGGCCCATCTTAAATGCGCACCTCGGCCCATGCAAAAATCGAGGGTTTTTTCGTGTATAGGGCAGGCTATACGTGGAAAATTCCCTCAAAGTCGCATACATACGCGGCCGCGCTCAATGATTTTTAAGTATTCTAATGGATCAAACTCAAATTTTATGTGCATGATGGTTCTAGAATGGAGAGAACATGAGCACGGTGATGTAGAAGGGGTAGTAAGGGCAGATCTAATGGCTCAACAAGATTTGCGATCATGCGGGCTCTATAAGTTTTGGTGTCTTGGTGGTATACGGGCCAAACCAAGACTGTTGCAGATGCTAGTAGACTACTGGGATCCCGACTCAGATTCGTTCCAGATAGACGGGATGTCCCCCACCATAGAAGTGGAGGACATATACTTTATTACGATGTACCATTGCGGTGTACTGCTATCCGGACACAAAGAAGGTGGGGAGTCAGATCGCAACTAACTCCATACATGTGTTAGGCCTAAAGGCCATTATACTGACACTGGGCAGGATAGCGGGGCTAGCCTCACTCCACCAGGCCTCATGGCCATTGATGTTCTATGTCATGGAGTGCATGAGGCCCACAGTTTATGACTGGAGTACGACATTGTTGAGCAACATGAAACAACAGCTCAGCGACTGCAAGATGGGTAGGGTGTGAAACTTCGGTTTCAACAGCATACCGAGCACATTATTCTTTGAGCGTGTTCTGGGATTGAGCCCTAGAGTTGACGTTCCTCTACACGGGGTTCGAGATCCGGCCCAACGGCGTTGGGTGGATGCGATGCGCAGACTGGGTGGAGGTAGGGTGTCCAACCCCTATCTAGTTGATTTCTTTCCATGGTGGCAACAACAGATAGTTTCCATTGATGACTAACCCTATGCGGGGATAGATTTCTGGGGAGACCCAGACATGCCTCTACCACCAAGATCGGCATACGGTGACATTGGTAACGAATCTCGACCCTTTTTTAAAATTTTTTGAGTTATTTAATATTTTTGTGTTTTTTGATTATGTGGAATCAAAAGACATGTTTTTGGGTGATAATACATAGTGACATCTACCATATGCATGCAGATGTGGGACCACGGCAGCCTGAAGGCTTCCCTCGTCATAGACGGAGGGGAAGAGGAGATGACATCATGGGTGTGGATGTAGAGCGGACGCTCCAAAGCATTCATACCAACTTCATGAGCTGACACACAGAGTACCCATGGCGCAAGTTGAGGACTTGCCTGAGGCCATGCAACGCCAGGTGGTGGGTGTACCACGAGCATGGGTGTGGCTATTTCGACGACTAGCTAGAGCCATGGTGACATTCCAAGATCACAACCCCCCTCCTCCTCCACAGGCTTAGATACCTGGGAGTGATACATTTTGTACTACCGTGTACTATATTTTGGTGGCTCGAGAACCTCAGTTTTGTATTATGACACTATGTATTACCACATTTTGGATGTTTATAAAAACTTTTATGATGATTGATTTATTTATTTACATGTGTAAAAATTTATGTTTGTGATGAGCTTATTGTGTATGAAACAAATGCCAATCTAACACGTAGTTAGCATATGAGTCAACAACTTGATTATTAATTTTTGGAACATGTATGTGTGTTATATTGTCAAATTGTCGTTCTAACAATCTCACACATAAGAATCTTCTTAATAATGTCGGATCTCTAACATGGTACAAACCATTAAGCTATGACATTACTAACTCCGAATTGAGTTGTACCTTAAAAGAGAGAACACCATGTGAAATGGAATCCCGTAGAAGCTCAATAACGGAACTATAATCAGTAACATTGTTTGAAGAGGGTCGTAAACATACGCCTCTTGAAGACAATACCTGACCCATAGGAGTATAAATCACCCAAGCAGCAGAAGTTGAGTGTTGAGTGTGACGACTCGCACCATTCGCGAATCCTATGAAGGTGGAAGATTCCATTGACATCTGCCAAAAGAAACAGAAACTAATCACAAACCCTTTCACCATAAGAAAAAGACCTACCTATGCAAAAATGTACAATAATATATAATAACTAGCCTTGGCTGAAAATCATGCATAATACTTTTTGAGATAGAGCCCATTTCTAGGGTCCACCAAGGTTGTTCCCTCATAATCCACCAACTCATAAGCGCCCTTCTCTAACACACATTTAACGACATAAGGACCATGCCACATGGGGTTAAACTTTCCTGCCCTCAAGGGTTCTTTCGATTGATGTCACAAAAGGACCAAGTCTCCCTCACTAAACCTCCTTGGATGGACAGACCTATCATACTAGACCTTAACGCGATGCTTATTCACTTCTAGAGACACTAAGGCATCTCAGCGCTGCTCATCAAGTTTCTCTAAGTGGACCAAACGCTCCTCTAATGGGGAAGTGTCTGGTAAGAGCTCTATGGCTAGCTTCAAAGAAGGAATCTCGCACTCAATTGGCAATACCGACTCCACTCCATGTACACGCTGATATGGAGAAAAACCCGTGGCAGTCTTAACAGCAGTTCTATAATCCCACAAAGCATGATATAACATAATGTGCCAATTAGTCTTGCTTTGTGCGATGGTTCGTTGGAGAATGGATTTGAGTGATTTGTTCACTGCTTCTACCTGTCCATTTGCTTGAGGGTAATAAGAGGAGGAATGCTCCTGCTTATACCCTAACCTCGATGCCAACTCTTCCATCATATGACTCTGAAAGTGTGAGCCATGGTCGGTGACAAGCTCCTTCGGAATACCGAACCGTGTAATAATCTGGTTGAATATGAAGTGCGCGGCTGTCTCACTGTCAGATTTAACTGTAGGCATGGCCTCAACCCATTTCGTGATGTAGTTGACAACCACTATGATATGATTATGCCCCCCAGTTGAAGTTGGGTTGTAATCCATAAAATCAAGCCCCCACTTAATGAAGGGACCGGCGGTGATGATGGGATGTAACGGGGCAGGTCGCGAGCGCATATTCCGTGCAAACACCTAGCAAGGGTGGCACTTCTTGACCGCATCTACACAATCTTTAAAGATCGACGGCCAGAAATAACCCGCTCTCAAGATTTTTTGGGCTGTAGAAAGCCCAGATAAATGACCACCACATGCCCCTCCGTGGAAATCATTCAACACAAGCTCAGCCTCCTCATGAGTTAGACAATGACGTAAAATGGAATCTACCCCACGGTGGTACAAGGTATTATCCACTATGAGGTAATTCTTGGATACGTGACGTAATCGTCGTCTTTCATCCTATGAGAGGTGAGTGGGGACCTTCAATGTTTGTAAATATATAATAATATCCCCATACCATGGGTCCAAAGTTGAGATTAAGAAGATGTGGTCATTGATAAACGTATCTTCACAAACCATCTCCTCGGCTTCGCTTAGGAAATCTGATATAAGCTCTGCAAAAATTAACGATTTCTTCGATTTTGCTGAAACAAACTCGAGGTCGAATTCTTGCAAGATGACAATCCATTTATTATACTTTCCCCCAATCATCCTTCGAGTGAGGACGAATTGAAATGGATTGACATGGGCTACAACCAAGGTTTGGCAAAGGAGAATATAATGTCTCAACTGTTGAACTGCATGTATGGTAGCTAAGGCAAGATTCTCAACATGGGAATAATGGATCTATGTGTCAATAAGATTGCGGCTCAGATAGTATATGACATGCTCTTGGAGATCCTCATCCTCTTGAACCAAAACCATACCAATCGTCTCCATGGATGCGACCACATAAAGTAGAAAATCATGGTTATAGTCTGGGGGAATAATCACCGGGGCCAATGCTAGGGCTCGCTTAAGCGCATCAAAGGAATCTTGGGCTCGCTCATCCCAAAAAAAGGTGGTGTCCTTTTTCAATAGATGCATAAAGCCTCTAGTCAAATTGGCAAATTTGACAACGAATCTCCATAAGAATTTTGCCATGCCTTGCAAACATTGAAGATGTCTAATGTTCCTCGGGGGAGACAACTGAAGTATTTCCTCAACCTTCAAAGGGTCAACTCTTATACCCTCCTTGGAAACAATGAACCCTAATAAGCGACCAGAATTCACACAAAAGATGCACTTGTGAGGATTTAACCTGACCAAATAATGGCGGCACCTTTCGAATACCAATCTCAAATGATAGGAATGACGCATTCTCATACGAGAATGAGCAGCAAGGTCATCCAAAAATACTTCGATAATCGATTTGAGATCATGGAAGATCAAGGTCATAACCCGCTGAAAAGTGGCTCTGGCATTCTTAAGGCCAAAAGGCATTTTCCGATATGCAAAGGTTCCCCAAGGACAAATAAATGCAGTCTTATGTTGGTCCTCAGGTTTAATTTGTATCTGATTGTATCCGAAAAATCCATCCATAAAAAAAATACCTCGCTACCCACACACTCATCCAAGATTTGATCTATAAATGGTGTGGGGAAATTATCTTTAGGACAGGCACGATTCAAGTCACGGAAATCAGTGAATATATGGATCGCTCCCTGCTTATTATCTACCAGAACATGATTTGAAACCCACTCCATCAAGGGAACGAGATAGATAAAACCGTCTTTCAATAGTTTCTCTATCTTTTCCTTAATCGTGGGTGCTTTCCTAGGATTCACTGCACGCAAGCATTGTCGAACAGGCTTAGCATTGGGATAAGTTTTAATTTCATGTTCAACAATGTGAGGGTCAATACCTGGCATTTCGTTGTAAGAACAAGCAAAGATATCACGAAATTATTTAAACAACTCGGTGTATTCTTGAATCTCAGCATGGGAACATTCTGCCCCAATATAGACATTCTCAATCCTGCCAGGATCGCGAGAGATATTGATAGGAATGGTAGGAGATATATTCTCCATGTTCCCATCAGCCATCAGACCAGGAGAGCTTAATGGAACCATGGGACTACCAATTCTCTCACTAAGAACATCCCTAAATTCCTCACGCTCCAAGCGGTCAAGCTTGGGAAGAACATAAGATCTATGATGCAACTCTTCCCAAGGTGGATCAACCCCTGACATGGCCTCAATAATTGCTTCATCTGAAGGAAAAACACTATCAAGGAAGCCATGCACATGAGAAGACTGAACTGCCCATGCAGGCAGCACATATGGGTCCTCCTCCTCCGTCCATGAAGAGGAAGGACTAGGCTCTGCAACACATCCAAGATTATTTTGATAAGCTACCATAGTTGCAGGCAATGACACGTCCGTCTCGATGGGCTCACTCAAAGTATTCGGTGTGGAAAGAATCCAAGGATCTTCCATATGACTCGTGCGAAAAGACACCGATCTCACAGATGTCAAAGCCTCACTGGAACTAGACCCTATCATAAGGACAGGTGCAGGACAACTAAAGCTTCCCATAAGGTATGGATACATGCCCACACCCACACTCCCAGTTGCTAGCTGAGAGTGTTGAACAATCGGGATCGAAGCTCCCAAAGATGTGGCAAACGAAAGATTCTTGAATGACGTTTGATCAATCGTAACTATCTTCCCATTAAATGGAAAGCATACCACGTGAAATAGTGAGGAAGATACAACTTGCATAATGTACATCCAATTCCTACCCAGCAAGAGATTATAGTCAAGGGGCGCATCAACCACCTCAACCTTTATCGCAACGGTCTTTCCTCCCAAATGGACCTTAAGGGAAGGAAGGATCTCATGTGGCCTAAACGATCTTCCATCAAACACGGTCAACATGGTACAGGATTTAGACAACTTACGGGAACCTAAACCCTTCCAACATGATAAAGACATCATAGAAGCAGCAACGCCTTCATCAATCACAGTGTGCTTGACGGTCATGTTAAGACATTCTACATGAATCAAAAGAGACACATAGTAAGGCAAGCGAGGCTGAAGTCCTGCGGTTTCAAATTTAATCACAGAGGAGGAATTATCATCATTCACACCAAGGGCAGAAATAAAATCCTTCCTTTGTGAAGGAAAACTGTGAAGTACTTCTAGTGCAAACATCGCACAAGGAGTGTGGCCCAAATCCTCAACAACAGAATAGTTCTGGGTGGCTTGGCCATTAGGATTGTGCCCCGAACACTTAAGGAATCCCTTAGGAATGTGAGGTGCAACTTTAGGTTTATCCACAGGTTTTTCAGTACGCAAAGGATTCCATGGTGGATTAGGTTCCTTTCCTGGGTCGGGTTGTGACGAACCATAGTCCTTCGTACGGGTCACAACCTTCGTAGCACGCACCATGTTGATGCAACCATGACCACAACCCTCCGGCGGATCTTGATCACCACCAGACTGATCATGGGTCCTCGAGTTCATGTTTTGATTGTGAGGTAAAGGGTTGGTTAGCCCAGCTGGGCCCTACGCTAAGAATCATGAGGCTTCATCTATATGAGGGCACAAGTAAGTGAGGTGATCCTCCTCACATAACTTGTAAGGAAATTTAACCTTATGTTTAGATTTCTTGTCCCCCCAGCATTACGGGCGTTCTTTTCATTAGTATTAGCATTTTCATTCCTATTCCCACCCTTACGATTGTTCTTACCCTTCTTTTTATTCCTTCCGAGTTGCTGGTTACCCTTCTGGTCCAACGATTGCACCGAAAGCATACTCGCTGTTTGGGTGGGTTGAGACGAAGCTGTGGCTTGTCCTGAAGCGAATTGGTTGATTGACAATTGACTGACCTATTTCACAACCGAAACCATAGGTTTAGCACTCGCACAACCAACAATGCCATTGGCATGTGGTCCAGGTTTAAATTTGGGGTCGAAACTAGAATGCGGAGCATTGGGAATGATCTCATATAACAAAATAGATTGAGCATAAATCAAATCCAGTTCCTGAGCCCTAAAAATCGCTTGTTCCTCATTTTGCACTCCGGATGTAGAAACATCCTGCGCTATATAAGGCAATAATGACTTAAGGAACCATTCGAGGAGGAATTTCGACGGTATAAAGGCTTTAACCAACCTCTTCCGTCTACGCCACTCTTGGATATGGTCCGAGATATGCATGGCTTTATCCTGCCAAAATGTTGACAAGAGTCCTGTACGAACATCACAACGCACTAGTAGCTGGAAGTGGTTAAGAAAATTCATCACTAGGTCATTGAACAAAGTGAATGCCCCCCTAGGTAACTCTATATACCATTTCACGACAGGCCCTGTAAGGGTGTGTTGAAATATCCTTAAACGGATTGAATCCTCATGTAAGGAATTTGAAGAGCACCATAGGGTGAAACGTTGTAACATGTTCACTTAAATCCTCTCCAGGTTTGCCCTCAAATTTGGGTATGTCCGAGGCAAGCTTAGTAGGGACAACTGGCCAAGCCAGGTCATGAGATACAAGATCGTTTGTCAATATCAACAAGTCAGGAAGATTTAGCGTTGCGAGGACAGGGAGCCTAGGATGAGCAGGTCGGTGCATCGCTCCCTGGTAGTTTTCATTCACATAGGTTTTATTACCGTAACCACCATGGCCTTGACCATAGTGCCCTCCTCCCATTTTACCTGTGTAGAGTGGCATGGAAGCACCATAATGTGGTGTACCTTGACTATGCGGGGCTACAAAGCCATAATTAGTAGAGTAAGCGGGTTGTTGATACCCATACCCATAAGGTGAATAACCCTATCCATACTACATCCCATAATAAGGTTCGTAAGCCATCCCATGATATGTCCCATGAGACACTCCATAAGTAGGAATATACGCTCTGGAAGTAGGAATATACACTTCGAAAGTAGGAATATATGCTTCGGAAATAGTAACATGACCTCTAGAAGTATGAACACGACCTCCTGAAACAACAAGCAGTAATTGAAACTGAGGCACAACTGGTCGAGTAACAACAGTACGGACATGACTCGTAGCAACATTCCGGCCCGAAGGACCACGTGAATGAGGTGGAGGAACAACATTCGAAGAACAAGGAACCGAGGATGAAGGGATCTGTGAAACTATGTACGTGGTGTTCCCTATAGTCACTCGTCTTGGATCTGGTATCCTAACAAGATCACTAACCCTAGGCCTAGCAGGAATATGTAATGTAGCTTCCACCGTCAGGATGGAAGGTGCAATGTGACTTGTGCTCCCAAACCTCTCCGCATGGTAAGGAATATGAGTGCCCCTAGGCATAGTGTTAGGCTCAAACTCTGAATCGACATGAAATGGAAAATCATGTGTGGGTATACTAGACATACCATAAATACCATAACTAGTGCTCGCGGGCTCATAATAAGTCTCATCTTTCGGCATGCCATATCGGAGATGTGTCAATGGGGGATCAACACTAGAGTAAGTAGATTTATCATGAAAAGTACCTATCTCAGAAATTATAGGACCTAACTCAGTCAGATCAGGTGAAGGACCATAGTTAGGAGTAAACTCCCCATCTTCCACTTGAATGGGAGAGGGTGGCTCAAGAATTCCTTCTTCATGGTCTCCCATTGTGTGTGAATCAATGTGTGAAGTAGTCCACCTAAATCGTCTGTTTCTCTCTCCCAAAGGAGGAGGAGATGTAGAAGGCGGAAGTCCTACTAGCTGACGAGAACGGAAAGGATTCGCACCCAAATCCACAATGACTCAAAAAATGTAAAAGACTCTCTAATTACACAAACCCTAGGCAAGATAACGTGCACATAGCATACACCAATAAAATCTAAATCCAAACACAAGCAATCAAGGGTAGTGTTATCCCTAAATTTGAACCTAGACTACAGGGGTTCAAGCTTAAAGAAATATTTTTCAAAAAATATAATTCAGTGAAATCAAGATAAAAACTGGGCTAGTATGAAATTAAATATATAGGAAAATCACATAATCATTAAAGAACTGCACAACATAAAACATAATACAAAATTCAATATCAAAGGAGCTACGAGCACGAATTTATGAAATGAGACTGGATCTGTTATTAAAAGTTTAAAAGATAACTGTACTTCACTATAAGAATCATGTAATGGGATTCAATTGACCATATACAGGATAAATCACAAGAAATACAATTCATAAGATACAAAGCCAACTCATAATCATAATCATATCAAAGTAGAACTTGTATTGAAGATGTAGAGCATTTCATGTCATACAGAATATCATCAAAACTGGATTTCCATCACTCTAAATCCCCCCCCTTCCAATCTAGCTACTATCCTTATATACAAAACATATAAAACATATGAGATTCTAAGATAGTTTATCAGATCCTACATCTATGGATCGAGTTCTTCCACAAATAGAAAGGTCGATCTTCTTCAAACAATTTTTAATACAAGTGTAAATAAAACAAGCATCTGTCAAAACCTAATTGTTTTCAAAAGTCAACATGTATGAGCTGGTGGAGGATGAACACCCAGCCACAGATTCGGTGGTAACAAACTTGGTACATTTTCAAACAGATGTCCAGAGGAGAGCCACATGGAGATGGCACACTTGTTATTGTCTTTGTAGGTTAGGAAATATTATCATATTTTCTCTTCACTCCAGACACGGTTCTAGAACCTCCAGAGTTGCAATCTGTAACAAACAAACTATCTTCTTCATTGATGAACATTCACTTGTCAAGTTCCCCTCTATCATATATTGCATCTTCATAATCCTTTTCTAGGATTTCAATGCTTGATGCAACTGAGCTTTCTTCCATAAGACCATCAAAATAGGAGAAGGCATCTGTGTCAATATCCTTTAACTCTTCTACTTGGCATTCTGAAGTTGGACTTGGGATTTTCTTCAAAATGTCAACAATTAAGTTATTGGCCATTTTAATTGTTTCTAGCAAATCAATTTCTGAGGCATGAAAGATATTGCATAATGATGATATAAGATCAACCCCCTTGCCACTTTTCCTAACAAAGCATGTGGTATCATCAAGAGAAAACTTTCTATGACATCTGGGAACATGCAAAATTAGAATAGCCAAAATTTGCACCAATCCATTTGTGCAAGTAACAATGTCATTAAATCGGCTAAAAACATGGACTTTGAGTGCCAAGAAAAACATCCAACCAAATTGGAGATAGTTTAACAAAGGCCCAGAGCCATTTGCTACCACTGAAAAACTCTTATCTTGATGGTCATTCCCTGACAAAAAGAAGTCCTGGTACGCACGTTTAAAGTGCCTGCATAAACAAGTCAGGTGAATAAAATTGGTGTGAAGCTCTTTTTCCTAAATTTTTTTCTCCCAATCATTGCCATAAAGTTTGCTCAAAATAGAGTCTGCCTATAAGAAAAACTGTGGCATTCTCTCAAATCAATGGAAAGTCCAGAGGGCACTCTATTATCATTGGCAACAACTTCTTTCCAGTTCAATTTCAGTTACACCGGGTCTAGGGAGAATACAACTGTCCCTTGTGTTCTATAAATGAAAAGCTTTCTGCTCAAACGGCTTTTCTTCCATTTACTAGCTCACAAAATATGAACTTATAAAGAGAACAATTACATTCATATAATCCCACTACTGAATAATTGCTTGTAATAGATGTATCTTCTCTGTACTGGCAAAACCCGCTTGAGAAAACGAAACTTTCCATCTAGAGCCTTTACTTGAAAATAATATTTTCAATCACTAATGGATGAGATGTACATGCTGAAACATAGTAGCTTTTGGAATAGCTATGTAGAGTGAATCTTTAATCCCAAGATAACAAGATTTCTCATTATGCCTTGAGGAGGGAGAATATTTACTTACAGGAGCTGTGTTTTCCATCATCAAATTAAGCATTTTGAGAAGACTTAAATGTTTCTAAGAAAGCTTTCGCATTTGCCATCTCTGATTTCTTTCGTGCTTTGTCCCAACCATGTTCTGTAGCAAGTATCTCAATTACACGAGGCAAATCTCTTCTAGCTGCATCTGTGTCAAGAAATGTAAGCCTTGATCATCTAGCAATAAAGTCAACTGCTGTCTCATAGGTACTCATTCCGTGCACAGTAAGCCACCTCTGCCTCCATAAAATAATATACATGTGCTAATATTTTGCCCAAATTTTCATTCTGTGCTATTAATGCAACTCTTTCTGCCATATAACCATATGCATGTGCCAAATGTTTGGCAACAATAGTGTCCATTTTCCCAGGAACAATCTTCCCTGAATGTGTTTTCTTAATGCGAACATACTGCTGTGCAAGTTCTGTAAAGGATGCAGTGTCCCATTGATCTCCTCCGATAATTTTGAGATGAGCTGTTACACAGTCATTTGACGGGCTCAACTTCCCAACCTTAATGGCTACATTAACTGCATCCTCTGCCATGCTTCTATATGTAGTCCACTTTCCACCGGTGATAGTAACAAACCCACTCAAATCTGTGGACACCACATGATCTCTAGATATGCTAGCCGTGTCATTAGCTGAGGGATTAGTTGCTAGTGGACGAATTCCACTCCAAGCAGAGAGCACATCTGATCGGCATACCTTAACATTCAAGTAATCACTGATGGCATCCAATATGAACTGACATGAGTGCCATCATAAGTGCTTTTCCATCTGATCTCGGTATCCAAATTGAAACCTGAGTGATCACTTTGACATCTGGATGCTGCCAGAAACTGAAATTTTGTTGGAGCAGATCTGATGACAACAGGTAGGATAAATGAGCTCTCGAATGAAGTAGGTATGTCTCGCCTAGGAGAGGCTTGAGACTCCCATACACAACAAGTGGAGGTATGTAACCAATTATTGTGGCCCTCAGCTTCAATGCGTAAAGCGATTGGCTGTCCGACCCTATCCTGGCTGGGACACCCATAGAATAACCCTTGCAAAGTACACCCTCGATATCCTAGGTAAGGCAACTAAGGTCACCTCAATATAATCGATGCTCAGGCAGACATTCACAGGTGGGATCGATCGTATGGGCAGGGTAGCAAAGCCCGAAACTCCCGAAAGAGCCCCTAGATACAAATACAATCCTGGAAATATCTCCAGTGCTACTCAGTTATGAATAGGGGTCATCCCAATCAATAATTTCTCACACTGCCTCATGCTTAACTCCCTTTTGAGAGGAGGATCCTGAGAAACACCAATTATACCAAGGAATTTCACACTCTCACCTGGACAGACACATACATGTTGTTGTTTAGTGGTCTTGGAGAATTTACTCACAATGAACTATTCCAAGACCCTAAAACCTAATCTTGTTGGTGAACCCTATCAATAAAATAGTGTAGTTCATTTTAATTAAGCGTTGATTTTAATTGGCTTTATTACTCAAAAAAGGTAGACGACCGTGCAAACAATGGTGTTATGACGCAACATGAAGAAAAATGCACACCTAACAATCAATGCAAATGCATTGTGTCCATGAAAAACAAGGTATGCTACTACATGAAATGCAAAATTTTATTCAAATGATAAATGCAAGCTTTCCTATATGAAACCCTGACTAATACTTCAAAGAAAATCTAGTGCAAGTACTATGCAAAATGCAAAATGCAATGCATAATGATAATCAAATATTTTTGGATTTTTGAAATAAAAATGAGATACTAAAGCAAAAGAATGATTCTACAACCCCCCAAACTCTGCAAGCACAATCATGAAGCGCTCAAGCAAAGTACTAAGGTAAAATAAATCTAATGCACTAATCCCAAAACAAAAAATAAAAAATGCAATGACAAGAACATTCTTCAAAAAAAGAAATTTTACCCTAAAAAAACGTCTTTGGTCAGGAACAGAGGTGTATACAGACTCTAGCAGTATCAAAGGAGACTCAACAATCATCAAAATTCACCCAACAACAATCAATCTTCCTCAAGAAGGAAAAACTAAGGGCATACGCGATTATTCGCAGTAAACTCGCGTGTATACGCGGATATAGCAGTCAAAACCATGCATATACATGACTGTGAGTTCAAAACTTGCGTATATGAAGAAAAGTGCATAAAAATAAAGGTAAATAGATAAGCTGAGACAAACTTCACACCAATCAGACACTACCAGGCTAACATGCCCCCAGACCCGACATAGAAACAGAAAAAAGAGCAATTCAAAGTCATTGAATGCTGATAGAAAACCCCCAAAGGAAAACTACTAGGAACTCCCCAGCGGAATCACCAATTCTGTTACGGAGAGAAATTCCTATGGCTTGGGGTACCACAATAGACAGCTTGACTCCAGAAATCAATCATTTCCGATATGCAAGAGAAATCAAATATCTAACACTAAAGGATCAAAACTCGTACCTTATTCCGGACGGTTGAAGTAGATCCCCGTTGAGCTTTCCAACTTGAACTTGAATTGATGAATCACTTCCTCACCAATAAGTAAACAAGTCAAGCATACTCTATATATTGGTGTTAGATCTACTCTAGCATATATAATCAACAACGTATAAACATTTGAAATCATCCATGGATAAAATATTCATTCAAACATACATTATTGGGCAGGAAAAGATATTTCTATTAATATAAAATCAGAGATTGCAATGAATACAACTTCTGTTGGCATGTCTGCGAATTGGAGAAACTGAATACCCCACTTGGGCCTCCACCACCTCAATCCTCCATCTCTCGATAGCAATCTCACAAGCAAACGGCAAGCTTGGGAAGAACACTAAAGTGCTCCAAGGGACAAAGGGATGCAGACTCAAGCACAAGTTGCAGCAACAATGGGCTATAGTTTCTTTGCTCTCAATTCTCTTATTCCTTCAATGTATCCAAAGGGTCCCTTATATAGCTTTTCAATGGGGCAATGAAAGGTCGAATCCGAGCGATCTCAAGGCATATGGAAGGCCAGGAGACAAGTGACTCGGATCCATGTCAAGGAAAACTCCAAAAGGATTTGGATTTTTGTACAAATCCTGATGTACACGATTTTAGAGGTCAAACCCGCATATATACGCGATAAAGGGTTTAAAAGTCCTGTATATCAATTTTCACATGTTTTTAGGGATGGTCTAGGAAACATCAAAGGAGAAAAAATGGTCCAAGGGGTCTAATGAGTCTGCAGAGTGATAGGGGAAGGCCATACAAGTGTGATTCACCTGGTGTGGTAAAAACTGCTATAACAATACCACATTTCGTATGGAGTCTTATTCGCAAGAGAATGGTATGGATTTTCAATTCTTAAGTAAACTTCACACAAAGCCGTTTCATCCTAAAGCATTAATTTTGTATTCTTAAAAAACATCACGGAACAAACCATATTTGAAAGAGTCTTGTTCATTTTTTCTGCTACTCCATCAAGGATTGTATGGAGCCGTGGTTTTATAGGCTAATCCCATGTTCTCTAGGATATGATTCAAATTTATTTGATGTATAATCTCCTCCATTGTTAATACAAAGGGAACCAACACTAGTACAAAATTAGAGATAAAGGACCAAAATACACATATAAATGACCACTTTTGATTTGGCGACCACTTGTGGAAATTTATCGGTCATTAATTGTGCGACCAAAAAAATGGTCATATTTAACTTGGCCATTTATAGCTTATCTTGTGGTCATATATTTGGTCATTAATTGTCATAATTAATGACCAAAGACACGACCAAATATATGACCATGAAATAAGCTATAAACAACCAAACTAAATATGACCACATTTTTGGTCGTGTGATCAATGGCCACTAATTTGCCACTAGTGGTCGTTTATATGACATGTAATCCATGGAGATGGATTCCCAAGGTTGACTAGGGGTAGGCAACAAAGTATAGAGGCCTTGCTTCTTGATGGATGGTTTGGAAATGGCACAAGAAGTGCAGGATCAGATGTACTTCCCGACGTCCTGTTGAAGGTTCGGCCAATAGAAATACTTTTGTAGTACTGCCACTATTTTCTCGACCCCGAAATGCCCAGCGACCCGACTGTAGTGCGCTTCCCAAATCATCTTGGCATGCTCGCTTGAAGGAACACAAATGTGTCCCATGTGACATAGTAGTACATCCTGGAGGTGAAATTTTGGAACTTGGTTTCCCTCCAAGGGTGTTTGGTATGTGTGGTTGAATTCTGGATCTCTCTTGTAGAGAAGCGGCCAATCAGAAGTCTCATGCCCACAAGAATTGAGTACGGTGGTTATCGCCACGATCGGTGGTCAGCTGAGGCAGTCTACAACATTATTGGTGCTTCTCTTCTTATACTTGATGTTCAAATGAAACTGTTGTAGATATGTAGACCACTTCTGATGGTGATCATTTTGTAACTTCCCTTGTGTTTGTATGAACTACAGGGGTCGATGGTCTGTGTGGATAATCATTTTCTTCCCCAAAATGTAATGCTTCCATTGTCGACAAGCCTGTACAATGGAATACATCTCTTTGTCATAAGTGGGATATTTGTGGACTGTGTCAAATAATGTCTCACTGTGATATGCCACTGGATTCCCTTGTTGAGTAAGGACTACCCCAATAGCATAGTCAGAGGCATATGTCTTGATCTCAAATGGTTGTTGCAAGTTTGGTAATGTGAGCACTAGGGCACAACAGAGGTGATGTTTCAATTCTACAAACACCTTCTGTTGAGTTTTCGACCAAAATAATTTTTCTTTCACTCCTCCCTTGGCGACTTGACTCAAGGGCCAAGTGATATTAGAGAATCCCAACATGAACCTGTGGTAGAAATTAGCAAGGCCCAGAAAGTTGCGAAGCTCTGTTAGAGTATTTGGGGCTGGCCAATCTCGAATGACTTGGATATTGGTTGGATCCACATGTACCCCACACTCATCAATAATGTATCCCAGATACTGAACCTGGGTCATGCCAAAAGTGCACTTGTCCAAATTGGCACACAACTTGTGCTGCCACAATGTTTGGAGGACCCGTCGGATGTGGTGGAGGTGCTCTTCCCAAGTCTGGATGAAGATCAGGATGTCATCTAAGTACACTACTAAAAATGAGTTGGTGAATGGACGCAAGATGTCGTCCATCAGTCTCATGAAGGTTGCAGGAGCATTTGTCAACCCGAAAGGCATGACCAACCATTCAAAAAGGCCCTCCTTGGCTTTGAAGGAATTCTTCCACACATCGGTCGGTTCGATCGGTGCCTGGTGATACCTGGACTTTAAGTCGATCTTGCTAAAATATTTCACCCCTTTAAGCTGGTCCAGGAGGTCATCAATCCATGGGATTGGGTACCTATTATGGGCAATGATCTTGTTCAGCGCTCGATAGTGAATACAAAGTCTCCAAGTCCCATCCTCCTTTTGTACCAACATGATCGTGCTCCCACAGGGAAATGAACTTGGCTAGATGTGACCCTTCTATAGCAGCTCCTGAATTTGCCTCTTGATTTCATCATTCTTTGGAACAGAGCATTGATAGATTGGTCCATTGGGTAGTGGCGCACCTGGGTTCAAATCGATGGGGTGCTTGACCTGACATTGGAGAGGCACCCTGGTGAGTGAGGTGGATATGTCCTGGTACTCCTCCATGGCCTTGTCCATTTGTTGTTGTCGTGCGAAGGGGCCCTATCTGGAGGTCATGGCCACGATCTTCTTCTTTCCATGAGGGTGGATCATCAAGAAAACAAACTTCCTGGTTTTGGAAATGAGCTTACTGCATTGTTTTGAAGTAACCAAAAAGATAGGGACATGAGGTGGTACCTCTGGTATCCTATACAAATTATTTCCCAACGTAATAATGACAACACGAGGCCAGGAATCATACATAGCATGTCACTTCCATAAGTATGGTTGACCTAATAATACATCAAAAAGATCAAGAGGAGCAATATCACATAATACCTCATCGGTGAAGGGCTTGATGCTGTAGGGAAGGTAACACTACTGGATGATGCAGAGATCCCGTCCTTAGTGAAGCCACCCGATGGTGTACGACTGTGGGTGTGCTGTGGTCAGCAAACCCAACTGCTTCACGATCGCTGCTGAAATTAGGTTCTTTTGGCTCCCACTGTCGAAAATGAACTATAGCGGGAACCCTTTACCCACATCTGGGAGTGGAAAAGATGCTCCTCCTCCTCTGAATCTTCTGGTTCTTCCTTTTGGATCTTCGTGGTAGCAACGATGGTGTTGGGATCTGCATTGATAATCTTCTTCCCTCTATCATTCCCCTTCTTAGGTTCTGATTCACTATCAAAGTATGCATCTAATTCAGAAGCCTTTATCTCGGCCACCAGTAACTGCTTGGCCCGACACTCACTTGTGTTGTGAGTGGGGCTCTTATGGAAATCACCCCACTTTCCCACTTCCTTCTTCGGCTTTGTAGTGTTGCTCTTTGCTTGAGGATTTGGAAAGTTTTATTGAGTTTCCATGCCTTGGCTGTGTCCTTGATTTTGCGGTTTGGGAGCACATTTCCCTTGCTTTTGATTCGCAGATCCAAAGTCTCGCTTTTTATTTTTGAATTTTTGCTCAATTTTGGTAGCATACCGATATGCCGTACCAAGCGAGGAGATGTCGAGGAACTCCATTTCCTCCTGAATGTATCTATGTAGAAAATTGCGGTACTTTAGCACCAAATGTTTCTCTAAATCTTTGATACCCAACTTGGTGCATAAGGTATGGAACAGATTCGTCAGCTCATGCACATCTTGATCTCTTTGTTGCCACAACATAGTCCATTGTATGTACTTGTCCTCATAGCTCCCCACCGGATAATATTGTCCCTTTATGACATCTTGGAAAGAATTCCAAGTGTGTATGGCCAAGAACAGAGAGGGTTCCTCCTCGTCCTTTCTCTCATAGTAGGTTTCCCACCAGTCCTTGACATGGGGGGCGGCTTTGAGTAGAGAAAAAAGTAATCTTTTCCCTGTCAGAAAAGTCATGAACTGAGAAATATCCTTCTAATAGATTGAACCATCTATCTACAACATCTGCATCTATTTGACCATCAAATATGGGAATGTCAAAGTTTACTTGTACCTTAAAAGGGGTTTGCGCCTCCAGAGTGGCTGCTAGATGCAGATGCGTCGCCAGTGGGAAGTCGTTGAAGGATATGGGCTAAGTTATCCATCATCGTGTTCCTTTGTTTTTCAAGGGCCTCCTTGAGCAACATTTTGATAGGATCTTTTGCACCCTCGTCTTTCTTTTCATCCCCCACGGGTGGCCATTGAGATTCGCGAGGCTGATCTTGCAAAGGTTCAACTAGATCGAGCCCTAACTCTTTATACTTGACCCTCGTTGGGGACATGCAAAGAAGGATCGAGAAAGAGAAGATTGCTCTGATACCACTGATTCGGATTTATGCAGGAACGCAACAGAATACACAAATAACCATAGCAACAAATATGTAGCAGAAATAACACTTCATTTCATTAATCAATAACTGAAACTTGTTTACATATAGAATGGAAATAAACTAGCTAGAGTGTTGGTAGCTTATCTCTGAGAAAAGATGTGGCGGCTACATGCCTTTGAACTTTGTGTTACAATGAGGCTCAAAGGCCTATATATTATTGAGAAACAATGGAAACCCTACACATCCAAAACCCTAACCCTAGGAGGTGAAACGCCAGAATGTGGGCCCCATTGGGTAACTTGGTACATCAATTTCCCGGGGTCGTAACTTTAGCATACTACCTCCGTTTGAAACGCATGATACATCGTTAGAAAGATCTGTTTAAGGACTACATCCATAAACAACAAATATCAAGTCCGGAATGGACTCATATATTCCCAACCATTCGATGCTGAAAAAACATCGTTTAGGGCCTCAAAACAGCTCCAAANACTGCCAAAAATAGTAAATTGTGCTACAATTAAGGAAACTGGAAAACTGAAAGAAACAATGGTGGGGGTCCAAGTGGAATAGGTGGGTGGCCACCAATATTCTCCTGTATCATGAAATTCTAGGGTGATAGACAAACTGAATGAAAAAATTACATCCCTGTAGTAGAGCACTGGTGTAATACTTTTTCATACCTCTATTCAAATAAGCCCTTTCCAATTTCTAAATGGGTACTATCCTCCTAATTTGTTGAGTGCTTGAAGAAGTATTGTGCCTACAATGGAGGAATCATCCAGAGATGAGAATAATGTTCTTCAAATCTCCAAGAAAAAGTTGTTGATGCTCAAACGATGTACTAAAATTCAACCCAATCAACAAGATTCTTGGAGAGAATTTGAGGTTAGGTGATTAGATATTTGTGTAGCTCCAACCCTAAAAACAACTTCATCTAAGAAGATAAGTATGAAAAAACTATCTCCCATGTTGCATGTCCCATACCAAGTACTAAGGAAAGTTGGACAAGTTCTTATGCTTTAATCTTTCCCTCTAATGTCGTTTGCCTATCATGTTTGAGGAAGAATGTTGGTCAAAATGTCAATCCTAAAACTAAATTGGACTCTTTTGAAAAGAATGTAAACTAGTTTTGGACTCAAATCCATAGGGTACAAAGGAAACCACCTTCTAATTGAATAACACATGTAAGATTTATAACTTGAAGCCATAATGTAGATCAAATAGAAGCAACTTTTCCTTCAACAAGGAAGGTAAAATTGAAACCAAAATCCATATTGGCCATGAAAGGAACCAACATGATAGTAAATAAGTAATAGAATTCTTAATTAAATCATAAAATCTATCAATTGAGGATGCCAACTTGAAAAATGAGCATATATTCTGCAATTCATTTATTCTACTAAAAATGTTCTCCCAAAGCATATTTGAGACTAAGTTAAAATCTGATTTTTAGAACTGAAAAAACTTGCAGTGGAGATATAGAACTTGAAACTAATACACAATCTGAAACTAATAGGGCACTAATAGCAAGCAATAGGGATAATCAACAGTAACAATAGTAAATTCAACCCTACCCACAATAAGTTAAGTAATAATAGTAGCTTGCAACAATAGATCAGCATACCCTTTACATGATTTTCCAAGTGATCCAAAGATCTTGTTGTTAGTTATAAAGATATCTAGGCAGAGAAAAGTTGCGATAGTATGGATGGTATTTTTTTATTCCTTTTTGTGTTTAAATAGGTCTCCATGCCATTGTTGTTTGGAGGTAGCAATTGTAGACATCTATTGCATGCTTAGATGCATTTATGGTTTTCTACACATTCCATTGAGTTTTCTAGATAAATCTTCCATTCCATTGTGTCATTCAATGAAGAAAAACTTCTATATTTTTCATTGTCATGAATAATGTTGGACACTGACATGTTTTAATTCAGTCTATGGATCTTGTCATTATACTCGAGCATGAGAATTAAATAAAAATGGAAAAGTTATTTCAATAACTCACCCTTAATCCTTCCCTTTGGATACCATTGAATGATATGTATTTGAGTACGTGATATATATAAAAAGTAATCTATAAAAAAGTACAAGATTTATGTATATGAAAAATTTGTTCTTTTTTACTACGGGTCGCTGTCATTTTTCCTAAAATCTAGTAAGTCTAATATCCTCATCCTTATTTGTAAATTTATTTGAGAAAAAGCATTGGAAAAGGTTTCTTATCCTAAAATCTCAATAAAGATGCTATTTTGACCTCATTTTCCAAAAAATAGTATTGGAATTAAGTCCCAAAAATGCCTAATCTGATTTATTTGTTCCTTGCATGAAAATAAGATCTTGAAGTCATCTCATTCAATGTGATTTGATTCCCAATTTGGAAAAGTATGCTAGTCTTACCAAAACCAACACATCAGTTTGATTTTCTATTCAAGATAACATAACTTTATTAACAATCTTATATCAAACTTTAAAGGGTTATGATTGATGCGATTAATTTTCTCTCATGAGTACACATGCAATTCTGGGAAGGGTTACTTCAGAAGAGCAACATGGTGGTTATAGGGGTATTATGCAAGTGAAAAAATATATTTTTTGGAAATGATTAGTAGTGATGGTGGCTCATATACAGACTTGCAAGGGTAAACAAGAATATGGATGAAAATAATGTGATAATACAACAAAAATTTGAAAATGGAGATGTTGTATTAGATGAATGCAGTAAAATATTTGACAGAAAGAATCTTTTTGTTAAGAATTTTTTAAGGAAGAATTTGTTGGCATGAGAGATTATAATTGATGATTTGAAACATAGCAAGATTGGGCAAGGGTTGGGTTTAATTTGGCATCACCTTCACATATTCAATTCTGTTTAAAAACACCTAATTCAATCAGGATAATATAGCAATTATCCCAAGTAGAAAACAATCCTTCATAATTAGCAATTGTTGATCTTCACAACGTCCAGGATTGTGATATAAACTTGACTAATTAGTCTTTCTCATGCTGGACGATTCATTGTTGTAGGATTTTACCTCTCATCACAGGTAAATTTGATTGGAATCTATTCTAAAATAGTGAATTTCATCAAAGAACAATGTGTTAACTCTAGCAAGGAAATAAAAAATGACTAAGTTGTTGGATACATGAAGGACTAGTCTCTTGTAGTTGCCACCTCTCCTTAGAAGTAACAATAATGAAACCAACAATGGGATAATAAGAAGATATAGGCCAGAGGGAGAAGTCACTCTTGGGAAATGAAGAAACAACATATAAACATCCTCTAAATAGTACTTTTTTCACACACAAAAGGTTGGTCAAGAAAATTAATTTAGGGTTGCTAAAATGGAATGTTGGAGATTAAAAGAGGTGACCCTAGTAGATAGCTAGAAAGGCATTGAAAGTAGAAGAAACGTTCTTGAAATAAAAATCCCATTTTCTCACATTAAAAGGGTTTTGTAAAGGGGATTTATGCATTAGAAAGTTGATATGGTTAAAGGAGGAAAAACATGGTAACAAGGGAAACTTTATCATTTAAGTCTCAATCAAATCAGTGAGTGGGGACAAGTGATAATAAAAATAAGAAACTCACAATCAATAGCTTTGAAACGAATCCAATAAGGTCGACTTAGAAGGATAACTTGTCCTTTTCCATAATTTAATGCAAACAATAGTAAGCCACCCAAACAATAGTAAGCATCTAGGGTGCTTTGCATGAGAATTTTGAGTTTTAATGATTTTATTGCCTTTTCTAAACAACAACCAAGGAGACCTATTTGAGGGGGTTTTAAATTATACACACACACACGTTCGAGGGATGCTTTGAGGGTTGAACAATTCATTCTTGAAGCATTATTATAGCAGTGGAAAACGTTTTACTCTATCACCGACTAGACCTTGAACACTACCTTCATTGCAAGAAAAGAGATCTATGGCACCCTGTCACATATGACTCATTTAAGATGTAGAGGATCTCATGGATAACAAGTGATTCAATACAATTATGCTTTAATATATCTCTTTGAATATTTGGTTTTCATTGATTAAATTGTTTGTAATGTTATGACAATTATTTGCATATGGAAACTCCCAAGACTGAAAAAGTACCATTCCAAACGGATAGGCTCACCACCTTGACAAGGGTTTGTTTTCCTATAATTATTGTGTGAATTTTCTTGTGTATATTTATGTCATAACACTCACCCATCAAAGAGACAAATTTATCACTTAGAATGCAAATCCCCCCATTAACCCAACAAATGGATCTCAAAAGGAAAACCACTTACCTATCCAAGCATATTTCCTTCAAACTCAAGGATTTGGTAGCTTATCACTCTACTTCAACGAATATGCAATTCACAACTCTCTCTTGGTGCCCGTGTTCATCACCATTCTGTCATGTGACTTTTCATTTCCCCAAGGCATTCTCATTTACCATATTTTGGCGATGGTTGAGTGTTTCTTTTATACTTAAATATTTTCATAAGGCTATAGGTAATGAGTTCCGAAAGGTGCATGTGTTTGCAAGTATTCCATTTTCTTCTCTCATACTAGTGAGTAATGCATTTGAATTTCCAACCATCTTTCTTTTTGTTAAATTTCACATTTTTTTCTTCGTGATTTACCTTTCAAACACTTCCAATCCGCTCAAGTTGAAATTCCACTCCCCATTTGCATATTGATTCCATGCCGAGGACAAGTCTACATGCATTCTGGAAGTCAAGCATATTGTTGTTCAATAAAAGGCTAGTTAAAGTGGTCTCTATGACCAAGCACATCAGAATATCACAGAGTTTGATTCCTCTGAATAAACAACAATGTGTTCCAGTCATGGTATCTAATAAGAGGGACAACCTAGTTTTCAAAATGTTCATACAAAGGAAACCATTATTTTGGGGTTATGGGAATAATATTTTTAGTTAACAAGAACACTCTGATAAGGATTCCAAGGTTGAGGATGGAAATTTGTGCTGGATGAAGATCACAACTAAATTGGAAAAAGTGGATGATCGTTTTAAGGTAATATTAGCAGTGTATAAGGGGTTGAACTTTGAAGGAAATGAGTGATAGAAGGGTGGAATAGGTTTTTTATCCACCCTAAAAAACCTAGCCATGAGTTGTGGCTCTATTCAAGTCTTATTTTGGTCCATATGCAAAAAAAAAAAAAAAGTAGAGAGATTTCATGGGACAATTTTGGGAGCTCTCTGGGAGAGCACTTCCCAGAGAGGTAGGGAGGGAAATTTTAAGCCATGGAGCGCACTCCCAGATAAAACTCCTAGGAAGGAATGACCTAGAATTTCACTGTCAAAGGCGCTTCAAGGTTGCTCCCACCCCTAGTGTGCTTTCAGAGTAAAGAGGAGGGAATAGGGGGTTCTCACATGCAACGTAGATTTGGTCCAATGGACAACATGCCTCTTTGAAAGTGATGGACTTTATAAGATTTAAAATATGCAAGTGTCTCTCATGTTCATTCAGAGAAAAGGAAAGTCACAAAACTATTGCCTTGAGATAGGTTGTTGTAGAGCTAGATATACTTGACACCCACTCATTGTTGCTTCTTAGAAGACAATAGTCAGATAGTAATTTTGTGTTAGTATGATTTCAATTTATACTTATGCATAAATTTTAACGTCATGTATGATTCAAATGGATGCATTGGTCCATTATCAATTATCACAAGCTCAAATGAAGTTATGAGGTCAAAAAATAATTTTAATCATAGTTTTATACATTTACTTGATTTTATATATCAAGAAAGGGATTAACTGATTAACTGCTCTGCATTTAAAGGCTCACATCCAGTCATTAGATAAAATAATCCAAGCAATGGGGTTTCAAGGTATGCAGCAAAGGTAAATTTATGCATAAAATAAATGAAATGAAAAAAATTGTACTTAATGATCAAGATGATGTCTTCAATGCGCTACCTTCCAATTCTTCAATTTCCCATCTCTTGCATGTTCACATTATTTTTATAGCGAAGGAATGAAAATTAAATGAAAGCCTATAACGCATTGGAGTGATGAAAAATGTTCAGTAATCGTGGAGCTAGCAAATTTAATATCCACTAAGGATAACTATGTTAAAGTTAAGATTTGAAACATAAAAAATATACAACTAAAGATATACACAGTAAAAATACAACTGAAACAAAAGCACAACTTGATGAGTTGGAACTTTCTTATACTTATAATTGAATTTAAGATCAGACCTTGCCTCTCAGAGGCAAGTCAATAAAAATAGAACAAGTTTGACCCTTACTAGAGGGCATGGACATACCTGAGAGAGAGAGAGAGAGAGAGAGAGAGTTGTAGGATAGGGTTATACAAGTACAATAGAAAGTACATCACTAAAAATCAACTCCAGAACAATATAATAGACCACTCAAACAACCCACATACATGTAGTGTCCCATTCTATTAGCCCTTACACACATGACATCCCATTCTAACATTCCATATATAGGTGGAATCCCACTCTAACAACCCATACATAGGTGTGAAATCACTCTAAATAGTCCATATATAGGTGGCATCCCACTCTAACACAAGCAATGAATTCAAAAAACACAAACAAATAGGTAGCAACTCTCTATACAGTCCAAGAAGAAGTAGTCGCAGCGTCAATACAGGAAAAAACGAGTAGGGACACCTTTCAACATTCCAAGAACAAACCACAAATCACACATGAGGGAGACATAAGAGGTATTCAAACTTCAAAGAGACAACCCTAAGTAGTATGAAAATATCCAAGAGAGTGCCAAAGCACGTGAAGTAAGAAACCCTAGGCATCATCTGCACAAGGCTGCTAGAAAACCCTAGACAATCACAAAAAAATAAAGCTGAGTTATGTCTTCAAGGTGTGTCATAATGAAAGTGTAGGCTATATTTTATAGCCTCTCAATGGTCTTCTATAAGGTTCTCCTTCAAATTGGTCATTGATATTAGGGTTTACTAAAAAAGGTTAAGACGTCATGCACTTTAGAAAGGTTACCAAAATAAGATAGAACTTAAAGTTAAGGCATATTAAGAGGGTACCAAGAACAAGACCAAGCGTCAAGTTACCACACTCAAATGGGGGCTCTAGCACATAGGAACAACAAGGGAGGGGTCAACACAAGACCAAACCAACATAAGGCTAACCATAATTCCATGAGTGGTGTAACATCAAAGTGGGAAAATAACCCTTCTAACCACAAGTAACAATAAGGTTGGAAAATAACCCAACAAGGTGGGAAAAAAACCTTTCTAACCATAAGGAACAACAAGGTGGGAAAACAACCTTTCTAACCATAAGGAACAACAAGGTGAGAAAATAAGGTTTTACCTCTCTCTCTCAATGTATGTGGTCCACAATCGTTGCATACAATAAATGGAAGTTTATCATCACCATATAAGGAAGGTTCACACTAGATGATGTGATCCTCTGGTCCTCTTGACTGCTCCTAAGTTCAATGTTAGTGACTCCATCAAGCGGTGGATATTCCCTTGATGAAACAACCTAGCTTAACCATCTTGAATACCTAGGCGAGGAGGACATCACACATTATCATCTTGGTTAGCTGACCAAGATTCACTTGGTTAACTGACCATGAATACACTTGCATGAACTTCTTGGTCCTTGACCAAGAATATGCTTGGTCTAGAACCAATATTTCTCTGTCTCATCCTGTAGGATTTGCTTGGTCCTCATGACCAAGAAATTGTCTGGTCCTTGACCAGAATTCCCTATATACATATAGGGGTTCTAGCCACATTCTAGGGAATTTTCCATGCCTCCAACCTACTTGGCCCCATAACAAGAACCCTCTAGAATATTGGGGAGATTAGGGTACTTGCTAGGGACTTACACTCCTTGGTTAGCTAATTGGGAACCCTAGTTATCTGACTAGGGTTCCATTCAGAGAATGGCTCTTGCAACTAGGGTAGAGATGAAAGTAACCATTGGGCATGGATTCAAATGCTAAGTATTAATCAAATATTTTAAAAACAAGTTGATGAAGAAATAAAGGTTCAAAGGAAATATAGTTACAATTCACACATACAATGAATCTTAAATAAGCTGGAAGATGAATAAAGAAAGTAATTCATCAAAATAAGGTATATATCAAGGATGGATCCTATATTGAGTTTAGAATAAATGGTGAAACATTTGAATGTTTATGAACTCAAACCATTTAACAATGGATGAATTTTTATACATTTATTTTCATTCAAATATAGAAGATACAAATTAAATGAAAATATGGAAATAATTCAAACAAAAGAAAATAAACTACGGAACTGCAACACATGAATCTTCGATATGAAAACATCGAGTACTTCTTATTAAAGATCTCTGATTAACTTCAAAATTATCTGCACATGATGGTTCTTGTTCTCCCAATACGAAACCCCCATTACATTGTAAAACTAGAAATATATACAATGTTACCAAAAGCCTATCTTGACAAGCTATTACAAAAATAGAATTCATGAAAATTCTTTTCCTAAGGATCAGAGCTTTGCCAATTTTTCACTGCCATTTGTTAAGTGAAACAAGTTAGGTTGAGGAGGTGACCAAATGCATTTTTTATCTCTTTATCTCCTTATGATTTGTTTTGATTAAAGGATATCGATCAAATTTGAGCTTTAATGAACAGTCATATGCTGTTTGGGTGCATCACTAAAATGAAAAGCGACTCTCAACATTCAATGCAATATGTATTTAGTTTTTCCATATCTTTGAACCTCTTTCCATTGAATTTCATAAGGAATTTTGTAGTCAACCATTTCTTTACTTAAGAATTCTAATTCCACATAGAGTGCATATGATATAGTAGGCAAATTTGATCTAGTCATTTTTAATTGACTGAGAATTTCAAAATAATCTGTTAGCTTGTCAATAACTGTCTCTCCCTTTAGCCTTTGATCTAAATCTTGAAACTTGGAATGATCCATATGAAATTAAATTAACAGATTATGATATTCTTCTTGAGGAATTAACCTTTCTTTATCATCCCAAAAGGAAGGAAGCCCTTTTTGAAAAGGCTGACTAAACACATTCTTAAAACTTTGCACACTTTGAATAATCTGCTTTGCTTTTCCTTGTATATTTCTTACATGATTGTGCTTTCCAATTATTTTCCTGGCCCAGATGATTATATTTGTTCTATCCTTTATTCCTAGAGTTCATAATTATGCATTAGGTACCATATTCAGAAAGTTCATTTTGTTGTGGGCTATTTTAAAGGCATTTTTTTCAATGTTTCGTTTATGACTTTACATCTCTGGAGCGTTATATATGCTACAACATTTTTATCATCTATGAAGTTCAAATATTCTCTGAATTTAGTAATATAAACTTCTAATGAATCCCAGATGATATGTTTTTCTCCTTGTAAAGCAACTTTTCCCTTCACCCATAACTTGAGCTTAGCATTTTTTTCTTGCAAAAGTTTTTTTATTTCTATTTTTAAATCTAATTATTATTTTCATCATTTTGAACCATTTCATGTTTGAGTTTTTTTTATTTTGTTCTTTCAACTCCTTGATCTCAACATCCTTTAAATTCATATGTGACATAGCCTTTTCCAATTCCTTTGTAGATGAATTATTCTCTTGATTTAAACTTACAGTTACAACTTTTATTGTAACTTTTTAATAATAGTTCATCTTTTTTTCCTTTTTCCATTGCTTCTTCTCATTCTCCAATTGGAGAACCTTACCTTTATAATTCACCATCTCTTGATAAATGGAATCATTTTCTTATTCCAATGTTGTTGACTCTCGATCTTGTACATGTTGAGTGCTTGGGATCTTCAACTTATTTATGAGCCTCTGAATTGTATTTTCTTTGTCATCAAGGAGCCTTTGATACCTTCTGCTCTAATCCCACGAACCAATCACCGGAGGAGATGTGACAAGGTGGTTTAGATTTTGGAACCGCTCAAGAGAAATAACCTTCATGCAAGTATCACCTCCAAAATGAGTAGAGACTTGTTGATGTGATAAAAGGGAACCGTTGATGTGATATAAGAGAGTCGTTGATATATCTTTTATGTTTGAATATTTTTTAACCCATTTAAACCGTCAAACCAGACGGGAAAACAATTCACCTGCATTTTCTTTATGTTTGGATATTTTTTTAAACAATCATAAAATTTCAGGTTTTTATTTAGATATATTATAGGGTTAAACCCTCATGGTGTGTACCACCTCAAATGGTCGTAGCTAACCAAGAGTCCTAGGGCAGTTGGTGGCCAATGAAAAAAATAACTCCAACCACCCACTGCCTTATGCCTTTTGTATACCTCATTTATGTTATAAACGTTATAGATTAGATCCACATGCAACAATTTTAGAATTATATCAATTCACATAATTATTTTTTATAAAAATAATATTTATATTAGAAAATTAAATACATTTAGTTTTTGATAGACAAATTTATTTTATCAAATTCTAATTAAAATGTTATATAAACAATTCCACTTCTCTCAATGATTTGAAAGCATGGAATTCTCATACATACCTACAAAAACAACCTTACCAAACTTCTTTTTGGAAAATGTCAAGGAGAGAACCTAGTAATTTCCAGAATTGTAATGCTTTTTTAAATGAACCATCTCCACCAAGGGCATGTTTATAGAGAGAGAGCTGTCTATTTATTCTGTGTTTTAGACTTTCCAATGGGCCAGAATTCAGTACTTGTTTTTTAGTATAATCCAAATTTGGAATTGTTCAAATTTAGTTTTTGAATTCATAAATAGATTTAGCATTCTCAAATTTACATTTGATATGATGTAATATGATTATCATTTCATTTCATATGTTGTAATATTAGATATATAACAAAGAAATTAATTATTGGATGAAATAAATAACAACTTTTCATCCTAAATGTGTTTTTTAAGAACAAGGATTTTCAAGAAGATTTGAATGGTCGTCATCAAATAGATCCAGATCACGTTGGGTCCGATGTTGAGATGGTAGATGATGCTCATGATGACACATATATAGATGACAATGATTCCAATGTCGATGATGATGGTGATCACAATGGTGATGATGATGATCATGAGACAGTTACTGGTAGCAGACAATGACATTCACGATCATATAGTCTGCATCGTGGATCATTTTTGATATATTGTTATAGTGCCTATTTTCATGGTTAGGCCGCCAAGACCATATTATTGAGTTATATCATTTTGACATGTATCATTTGACTTATATCATTTGAACATGATCTATCATATTGACTTGTATCATTTTGTCTTACATAATTAATCATTTGTATGTGATGTATTATTTTGACTTATGTTGATTGTTGGACAAGTATCATTTTCACATGTTATTAATCTACTGGTATATTTGACTTTCACTTGTTTTAGTTATATATGATGATGATCCTATTAATATTGACTCGTCATTTTTTATATATTGAAATTGGGTGATGATTTTTGAATGCATATTTATTACGTATGATGGTTTTGATTTATTGCTCATGATGGATGTTGTCAAATTCACTTAAATTATAGATATTTGACTCACTTGGTTTAGCTATATATGATGATCATGTTATAATAATTATCTTGCTTTTTTAATATATACTGGATGTTGTAGATTCTATCTTGATGGATATTTAATAAGTATAATGATGTTGTTAATTTGTATGGATGTTCATTTCCCTAAAAGTTCTTTATAAATGTTATCCTATAAAATATTTCAAATGCATTTATATGACTTACTGTATAATCATATAAGTTTTTTAAGAGACATTATATATTTAACTAATAAAATTGAAATAAAACATATTAAATTAATAACTGTAAGCAAAACAAAAAGCAGTTTTGGAAGTAGAAAGGGAGAAACAATGGAATCCAAATTGGAAGGAAAATTGGAAGCCACACCATAAGAAAAATTGGAAACAAAAGTGGAAGCAAAACTAGATGTAAAACTGGAAGCCAAACTAGAAGCAAAATTGGATGCCATATCAAAAGCAAAAGTGGACGTCAAATTGGAAGCAAAATTGGAAGGAATATCAAAAGAAAAATCGGAAGTTATAACAGGTGCTAATTCTGGCACTATTATTGGCGCTATTTCTGACAAAAAAATATGGCGCTATCCGTAATGTTAAACCTAGCGTTATTTACGATGGTATTACTAGCAGTATTTTTTGGCGCTATTCCTAGCGGTATTATTATGACGTTAAATTAGGCTCTAATTTTGGTGAAATGTTGGTGATAATATTGGTGTTAAATGTTGCACAATCATAAACAAAGCAGATTGTGCCCAATTTTTTGCTAGGAAGGGTGTCCCGTTCATGGGATGAAATACACTATATTCTGGTGCTATTTTAGGCACTAATTTCCTATTCTATTGTAGTGTTGGTGTTGTACATATATCTACATGCACCATATATGTTGAAAAATATTAAATTGTTTACATGACATTTTTTATTTTACTCAATTCGGTGTTGTAATACACATAACACACCGGTTCTTTTGTTTATATCTAGTGCACTATTTATGGGTTATGTTATTTAAATATATTATTCTTGTCCTATGTTTTTTGGGCCAGATACAATGCATTAAATGCATGTATGCACTAGATCTTTTGTTGGTATTGGGAGCATTGGTTATGTTTTTTTTATATAATTATATTATGCTTGGCGTATGTTTTTTTTCCAACTATTGTGCATTCAATGTATGTATGCACCGGGGCGTATCTTGTGTTTAACACACCGTTATTTCTAGTTTTTAAATAAACCAATTTTTTTCCCTTATCAAAAGGGATTTTTGTGATTGGTGTGTTATATTTTTTCCGCACCGCTGTGTCTACACTTGAACTACATCAATGCATTTTACGTTTACAAAAGCATCAATTAAAAAACTCCTCTAAAACCTTCGCTGACTCGCCTCTGTAGAGACCTTCGCTATAAACTAATATTTGGGATCTTATTTTAGGGGATTCCACTATAACCTCCACTAGAGGGTGTTCTCCTTGTAGTATCGAGTGATATGGTGGAAGGGAGGATGATACTGGGCTCCATGGGATCCATATGTATCTTCCTTGTCACCCAGTACAAGGGGCGGTTCTAAATATGTTATTCCTTTAATTCAAATAAAAAAATATGCACCTTTATTATTTGAAAGGCAGTTTAAAATCTTTTTAAGTCCATAGTCCACGACCCCTGGGGCCTCATTCTAAGGATTTCATACTTCTCATTCAAACTAATATGATCTAGGCTTCAAGCACTGTTCAAGTGAATTAAAACTTTCTCCTGCCCTAGTTTTTCTGATCCAGTTAAGAATGACTTTGATGCCTTGTTGTTCCATTTCCATGATCTTTTGGATTTTTTGGTTTTTTTTTTTAATTTGTTTGCATGGGTTTATTTGTTCTAGTTGAACTTTCATTTTATTATTTTTATTTTTAATCCATTTTTTATATTTTTTAATTCATTATGAGTAAGATTACATTTTATAACATTTATCATTCTTATATAGAGGATGGATCATGTGTAATGGATCCAAAACATGGATTGTTGTATCTTTAACAATGTGAATCTTGAAATGAATACCAATAATTTAACATGGAATATTGTGATTTAAAAAAATATATCTAGATTATGGGTGTCACTATATATAAATCCATTCAAGAGAGATTAGATTGATCACGTGTCTTTGATATTTAGAACATTTCTAGATAAGAATCCGCTTCTTCACAAAATCCATTTCACTTGTAAAACAAACAACATAAGAATATCTTGCAAACTAGTCATCAAAACAAGGTCATGGATTTTTTTGTTAATATATACTATACATTTCTTAGTGGTGATAGAGTATCAAGTTATTAAAACTTGATTTAGATCCTTATATTGTTAGTTGCTAGAGAATGGAATATTTAGATCTACTAGAGTTATTTTATCATAGTAGCAATTGATAGATTGTGTACAATACCTTTGATGAATGAGTGTCTCATTGACATCAGGTTTTAGTCATGACATATGTTCTATGCTCTTATACCTATGAGCCAAACCCATTATGGGATATGCCACCCTAGTTGTGTGGTCCCTTTAATTGTGGGGATAGTGGTCATAACTACAGCTTATGTTGCAACAGGAATGACTATTGTGTGGGTTACAATGCTCAACATAAGGAATAGTGAGCACTTGTAAATATAAGCTTGACTAAGTGAACTAGTGATGAGACTTGCGTTCAAGTGAATTGGTCTTGTGGAAGCATATCAATGGAAATTGCAGAGTTGTGCTACGTAAGTAGATATGTTGTTGCATACTAGAAAATAAAATAAAAAGGGAAACAAATAAACAATAATGCTACTAGAGATAATATAGATCTATGTAAACTTTGGCTCAAATGTAGATATATTTATGTTGCAAAAGAATGAGCTAGTATAATGGAAAGAATCAAAGTGATGCAATGAATCATTCTGACTTTCTACGACTACAAGAACACACAATTGCTTAACTATAGTACTTTAATATCTATTCTTTTACATATGAAATGTTTACTTATTCATACAATTCAATAGAGATTTTTTTCAAAAGTGAAACAATTCCAAAGTCATTTAAAAGAATTATGAACTTATGGGATTTGTAGAAAATTGTTGTAAGTTGCACTAAAGTGGACCTAAGCAACATTGATCAACGAAGGCCATATGCATGCCAACTAAGTCAATTGAGAAATTTGTCCAATGATACCAAGGAATCTAGAGCTAAAATGACATGATAATATGCATATCCATTTGTTAGTGATGCCATGTGGATGTTATTTTTAGAATGATGTGTCACCATGGAAGTTCAGCTTGAGATACAATTGAGGTGGTTGTGATGATGAATATGAGTTTGTTGTGACGGATCCCATTGTGAGATCTCATTAATTTATACCATGGAATAATAAAGGCATGCCATATCTATATATAAATCAATCAATTTGAAGATTAAAGGTTATTGACATAGCTTCGTACCAAAACAAACCTCAAAGAAACTTAAAGACGCTGAAAATAAACTTAAAATATTTTTTTTATAATGAAAATAAACAAATCGAAATTTCACTAAGATAAAAAAAGAATTACGGTATCCTAATTAAGTTAATATTATTGTTTCCAAACATGAATTTGTTTTTACAATTTAATCACAATAAACACCACATAATTATGATTGAAATCCATAAATATAGTTCTTTAAAAATAATTTGATTACACTACATAATGATTAAAATTCATAAAGATCCATTCTCATAAGCATGAGAGAACAAACAGAATGTATACAACCTTTGCTTATGTAATTGTGGTTTTACAAAGATGCAATCAATATAACCTTACGTAATCCTATAGATGTCATCCCGATTAAAAACTCTTTGGAAATGATTCCTTCATAACACATTCTCAAGGGATGTACTTAAAAAATTATAAATTTCTCATATACGAGAGAAACGACGATGAAAAGTGATAATAAAAAGTAAATATGATCATTGAACGAGTCATTATACTCATTATAATGGTATTGAGTGTCAAATTTAAATGATTAATTTGGGGCCACTTTTATAGTGTTTAATTATCTTAATAATTCCTAAAAAAAAAGTTAACCTAACTAAATGTTAGGTTACTTTATAAAAGTACCTTTAGAAAAGTTAACCTAAAGGAAGCTACTAACCTACCTAAAGCTAAACTGAAAAGTACGTATTTTTCAACCCAAAAAGATTGAATGTTAGGTACCTTATACAATGCATTCTATTTTCATATTAAATATTAGGACTTCTATAAGAGAGTTAGATCGCAATGAGGCTCTTCGACAAGTGTGTCGAAGCCTCCAATATGGTCAACCATTCTCATTTATTCAGTTATCAAGGAATTACGTGGTTGAATAGGGACATCTATACTTTTATATTTGTCAGGACATCTTTCACTTTTTTTAAGTTTTTTTTTTTAATTCATATCATTTATTTTATTTTAATTGAAAGTATATTAATATAATTTATTATTAATATTTCTCTGTGACCAATGATGTCTTGGTCTTTGTCGATATCAAAGTGTCCAATTTTCTTGCACTGATCCTTTTGGGATACATAAATGATGCTCTCTGAACAAATATCCCTTTTAGATGAAATAACCCAAGTATGGTGTCCCGTCGACACTCCATGGCTCCTTCAACACCTTCCATGCATCAACAAAGTCTTCATCGACTCTAACCTTGTCAAATTCACAACAATCCCCCCTGAAAATGCAACCCTTCGACTCAATGCATCAGTTACCCTGTTGGTATTTCCCAATTTGTGCTTCAAAACAAAGGTATAACTTTGCATGAACTTGAACCACTTCATGTGCCTTTGATTTAACTTCGTCTGAGTCTTTAGATACCTCAGAGCCCGATGGTTGATATACAACACAAATTCTTTCGGCAACAAATAGTGCCTTCGCTTCTTTAAGGCTTGAATGGTTGCATAAAATTCCTAGTCATAGACCGAATATTTCTACTTGGATTCATCTAGCTTTTCATTGAAGAATGCAATCGGTTAGTCCTCTTGGCTCAACACAACTCCAATTGCAATTCCACTTACATCGCAGCTGACTTGAAATACCTTTTCAAAGTTTGGAGGAACTAACATCGGGCTCTCCATCACTTTCTACTTCAGTTTATAGAAAGCTTGTCGGGCAGGTCTTGTCCACTTGAACTCTCCCTTCTTCATGCATGCTGTCAATGGTGTGCACACTCAACTAAAATATCTGATGAACTTGCGATAGAAACTAGCAAGTCCACGAAAACTCCTTGCCTTTTCAGAATTCGTCGGCTCATGCCACTCCAAAATTAATCTGACCTTCTATGGTCCATCTTCAATCATTGTTTGGAAATCACAAATCCCAGATATACCAACTCCTTTTGTAGGTTCACCAACAACTTCTCCTGGTTCAACCTCTATAGAACCTATCGAATATGTGACAAGTGTTCTTCCCTTGTCAGAATAAAAATCAATATGTCATCGAGGTATACAAGGACACAATTACCCAAAAATGGCTTCAACACTTCATTCATCAATTTCATGAAGGTGTTCGGTGCATTGTTTAGAACAAATGGCATAACTAATCATTCTTATATTCCCTCCTTCATCTTGAAGGTTGTATTCCATTCATCAACTCCCCTTATCCGGATCTGGTGGTATCCACTCTTCGAGTCGATATTGGTGAAGTATGTCACCCCACTGAAGCAGTCAATCAAGTTGTCCATCATTGGAAATGGAAACTTGTACTTGATCATGATCCTATTTATAGCCCTTGAGTCAATACACATTCTCCATTTTCCTCCTTTCTCGGGCCCTAGTACAACTAGTACAACACATGGTCTCAGGATTTCTCTTATCAATCCTCTATCCAACAACTCTTGGACTTGTCGGTTTAACTAAACATTCTCCATCGGCATCATCCTATGCAGTTCCTTGTTTGGCAAACTTGACCTTGGAATTAAGTCAATTTGGTGTGATATACTCCTCAGCGACAACAATCCAATTGGCATATCATCAACCATTATGCCCTTGAACTCTGACAACACTTCCTCGACATTCGACAAAATCTTTTCAGTAGGATTATCGACACTTGGGCCTTTTGGAATGACAGTGAAGCAATATTGTTGCTTCTATTCCTCCTTCAGGAATTCTTTCGTTGAACACATTAGAACTCGCTTCTCCAAATACCCACTCACCTTTCCTTGGTCATTCGACTCTTCCACCAAGGGTATCATTTAAAATCTCTTTCCATCTTTCTCAACTATTACTGTATTCTTTTGACCGTCATATAACATCTTTCAGTCGTATTTCCATGGATGAACCAACAATAGGTGACATGCATCCATCGAAATCACATCACATAATATGATGTCGTGAAATCCCATGATCTTGAAGTCGATCCATCACTGTCGTGTCACCATAACATGATAACCCACCCTTCCGCAACCACAATGCCTTGTATGGTTTTTGGTGTGGTTGGAAATGCAACCCCAACTTGTCAATTACCTTCATCGAGACTAGATTTTCCATGTTGCCTCCATCGACAATGGTCATACAAAATCTGTCTTGAATATTTACCTTCAATCAAAAAATTGCTTTCCTTTACGTAGGCTTCTCCGCCCCCTATTGCATTGGCTGCAACAATGTTTGCTAGGTCATCAAGTTTCGACCTTTCTCTAACGCTACTCCCAAATTTTCTTTCGCAGTTGGACCAGCTTCATCGTCACTTTGACTTTTGGGTTCTTTTCAATTTTTGGTATGTAAATTTTCTGTGCATTCATATGCCTTGTGTCCCGATTCTCGACACTTATAGTAGATGATATTTTACCAGTATGCATGTCCTCCTTTAAAAGCTTCTCTTCGACGGCCACCACCTTAACCTCTGGGGTTTTCACTTCTTCGTCAGTACTCGAACGTGTCGCCTTTGGTCATTCTTTCCTCTCATCAATCATCTCGACTTTACTCCTTCCTTGTCCCACTAGCATTTCCGTTGGAGATGAAATATTTCTGACTTCAAGCAGTTTACTTTCCCCTTCCCATCGAATTCTTCCTCTATAACATCTCTTTTTCCTTAATTGATAGATAGTAGGATTCATGAACGATTCTAAACTTTGACAGACCCAACTTGTCCTGTATAGCGATTTCAATCTGTTTACATATCTGGCGACTACCGCTTCTCCTTTGGTCTGTCTGGATATGATCGACAAGTGATGGAATTCCTCAGTGAATTCTTTTACAGTTGACTCCTTCTGTCTCAGATTTTGCAACTTCCTGAACAGAGAGATCATATAGTTAGTGGGGAGGAACTTATCCTTCAAGTTGGAAACCGTTATGTCTCATGTCTTTATCTTCTCTTTCCCTTTCTTTACTCTATTGGCTTGTATGTTGTCCCACCACAATGGGGCATAACCTTTCAACTTTATACATGCAACCTTTACTCTTTTGGGGTCTTTTGTATGCTCCATGTCAAAATATTTCTCCATTTATCTAACCCAGTCTATCAACTCTTTTGGGTTTAGACTCCTTGAGTAGGTAGGTACATCCATCTTAACCTTACCTCTCATCTCCGACAAGGATTTCAAAGTTGTATGTTTTGGCTCATCCATCTCTTAGTCTTGAGCCTCTTCATCCTTGACTTCCTCATCACTGTGGTCAAGGTTCTCCACCACCTATCCTTGTCATTGGGCATTTTTCACATCCGCTAACTCATTCTTCACCATTCTCATCATCTGGATGCATTCCTCAAAGGTTTCATGATTGATAGTGACTCATGTGCCTCTACATTGTCTTCTACGACGAACATTACACTTCTCTAATTCATTTCCCTACTCAGTTGACCAAACCATTTTTTCACAATTGTACTCAATCATAGCTGGAGTTTTTTTCCATGCCCAATCGCTTGGACTTCTTCACACAGGATGAATTTCCTGCTCTAATACCAACTGACGCAAAGCACAACTTGAATGGTAAACCGCTTTTCAGAGTACACAACACAAACTCACACACACACACACAAGAACACATTTCCAAGAAGTATGGATTTCAATTAAATAATGAAATATCTCTACAAGGGAAGTTACAAGGTGGTCGATTAGTCAGAATGAACATTGATTATCTCAAACTTGTATGATGGAATTCTACATACTTTATGCTCATACACTCAATATCTGCAACATAATGCAAGCTCGACACACATCCTCAGATTTCTACTTACTCTGGCTCTCCCTTTTTCCATGCGTTTGCACAAGTTCTCCACACAAGACCCAAAAAGTCATTTTCTTTGAACGCTTGTAGATATTTATACCTACTCTTCAACACATAGTCCTCGATCTCTTTCTAGAATTTTTCTTGCCCCTAGGAACCATCATGAATGCATTAAATTGATCCTTTGGATCAATCACACAGGTCTCACCACCTGGTGTCCTTCAACAACTTCTGTAACTATTTTACAACTACTCCAATTACCCCACTACTGGGTTCCTCGGGTTTCTATTCATTCGGTCTATTGGAAACTTGTCGGTGTCGCATGTTTCCCGACTCCTTATTTTTCCTAGTCGGCATGCCTCATCGACCCTTTCCACTATCTCGTCATCGGTTGTCGATTATATCCATACAAAATCTCATGACTCATCTCTTCCCTTGTCGATTTTCTCTCCCATTTCTCTGGAGTTCATCAACTGTCCTCTAGGAGCATTCTGTCATCTACCTTCAATTGATGGTCTTGGGCCTAGATGCCCCTGCATCATGTTGTTTCTTAGAATCCCAAGTAATAGGTTGAAAACCAGGTCTGAAAACATAACTTTCAATAGGGTTGTGATCATCGGGTTCACCAACCTAATTGGAATTAGTAAAACCAAACATCAAAGTATCCCTCCTCCTAAATTATAATAAATCCCAAATTGAATTGTACCCAAGATATACTGAAGTATCATTTTTTTGTTTTCCAATGAATTTCATTGGTTGTTTTCATATATTTGGAAAGGCACAAACACCAAAGGAAATATCAATATGGGTATAAGTCAAGTACAAAAGGATTCCAACTAACTGGCTATATAAATTGGCATCTACTTTGGATGTAATATAGATGGTAACAAGTTTGACTCAAACTAGAAGGGATACAAGGTTCGTTTAAAATCTAGAATGTGAAAGAGGTGAAGAAGGTCACAATCATACTTGAATAAGAAAGAAAAATCCATTCCTTGGTTTGCAGGGCTTGGAGGCCAGGAAAAATATCATAAAATGTCCTAAGTCTATCATTTCAAATTTCTTCTTAAGGCTAGATTTCACGTGTTAAAATTTTGGCTTTAACCAATGAGAATAAGGTCATCAACATGAAGAACATGTATTATGATATGGATTCATAATTTCTTGCTATAGACATTTCAGTCATAATGATATCTAGTAAAACCAATGTAAAAAACAAAGTTGTGCAGTTTATCATGCAAAGCCCCGAGAGATTTTGTAAGGCCATAGACATATTTCTTAAGGTAATAAACAAGGTTGGAGTCATTCTAAATATAGACAGGAGGTTGATCCATGTAAATTTATTATTGCAAATCCCGATTCCCCATCAAAGAAGAAGGATTTGACATCCATTTTATGGACCTCTCATTGATATGAAGAAGCAAGGGCTCGAACAAGACATATGTAATTCATTTTTGTCTATTGGGGGGGGGAGTTTAATTATAGTTAATCCCTACAAATTGAGAAAATAATTTATCAAATAAATAGTTTTTATGTCTTTTAATACTTACATATGATGCATACTTTATATACACCCATTTACATTCAATAAGTTTTATTCCTTTCAGAAGAGTTACATTATCCCAAGTATTGTTCACCATTAAGGAACAATATCCTTCATCCATTGCCGCATCCCAATCTAGATGACTAGAATAATATAAAAATGTATCTAGATAGCAAGTCTCTAAGAATTGAGCCAAAATAGAAGAGGCTCTTTGGATCTATGAACATATATGACATTTGATCCAAAGTATCATTGACAATATCACTAGTTACTTCTCATGTTGTACGAACTCATCTTTGAAGTTGTGGTTCTAGTATAAATTCATGTTCAAATGGAGGAAGGTGAGTTGGTTGAGATGGGTTTTCATCTTCACTATAATAATATAAATAAGAAACTATAATAGTATTTCTAACATAAAAGTTGGGAATAGAAGATGGTACAATTTCCAAAGATTACTTGTAGGCCAAAGAGGGAATAAACACTGAATTAGATTCATAGGATGAGAGATTTTTCATCAAATTTAAAATCTCTCCTAATAATAACTTCATTTTAATGAGGTTAAAGAAGTATATAACCTTGTACATATTTAGAATATTCAACAAAATGCACTTCTCACTCTTAGGATGTACTTTTTTCCTTTTTGGTTTAATTTTACTCCATGTGTCTTTTGGTGTGATATCTTGTTGATAATGTGTTTTACTCTTTGTAGGTTCCCATATAAAGGGGATCCTAGGGGGTTGATTAGACCCCCCTGGATAGGGGGGTGTGGGAGGGTAACACCCCCCAAAGATATTTTGGGTCCATTTTTGTTTGTTTTGAGTTCTTTTTGGCCCATTGTAAACTAATTATGGTTAAGGAATTGGGTTGTAATCTAATATAGGGTAATTAATTAAGGTTTTGGATTCTATAATATTGTATTATAAAAATAAAATATAATATAATGAGATAGGGTGTCGAGAAACCTCAAGAATCCTAGTTTGCTCGATTTTGGGTTTCTAGGTTAAATCTGTGTAATGTGTGTGTGAGCCGTTGTTAATTATTGTGTTTTAAGTTATGTTTGGTTTTTATTTTTCTTACATAGGTTTATAAAAACTCTTCATATGATATTGGATAAACCCATTCATGAGCATAGTTCTAAACCAAACTTTGTGAAGAAACCAAATCTCTTATTGATTGTTATTAAACAACCATGTGCTTATATATCCTTTAGATGGAGAAAACCAAATAAAAAATAATGGAGAGAATAACTCAACATATCCTAAAATATACAAAATAAATACAATTATAGATATAAGCAGGGATAAGATCCCAACCATCATGGGAATAGGATACATTCCCACCTACTCCTACTTGAGAATATAAACAAAAAAGGATATGTACAAAAAAACCATAATAAGAATAATAAGCACACCATGCAAATATGATTATGAGACTAATATATCATATGAAAACATATGATAAAATAAATCATAGGATAAATAAATTACTAGAAATCCCTATCACTCCTCCCAATGACAAAAGCATTGGCCTTCAATGCTTTCAAGAGAGAGTGAAAGTGTTGATGCAATTGATCTCGAGACATCCAAGGAGCCTGATTTACAATGAATGGAAGATGGTCCTTTGGAACAATAGTTGCATCATTCTATGTGTTAATGAAATAATGAATTCTTAGTTTCTTCATATTATCTAGATGGAGAGCATTATGAACCGGAAGGGAAGCTTCAAGTGTTAAATGATGTCGAACTAGTTTGTGAACTAATGAAAAGAGGTTATCAATTTTGTATTGCTAAGGAAACATATAACTTTGTGATAAGTTAGAAAATTTTAAGTTTGTAGAAGGTACTGCTAATGTGGTATATTGAGGAATATGAGAACACAAAGAAAATGTTGTAGGGGAACCTGTACATGGGTCCTCTGAAATTGTTGAATGAACCTTGGGCTACACATTTACAACATAATGGTGTTGTGGATATGGTTTCCAGAAAAAGTAAAATAATGCTTCTTAATTAAAGGATCAACATGGTGTGGTAGTTCAAGTCTACAATATATAAGATATTGATTATTGTCTTTATGTTGTGAGTAAGTATTGTTGAAGGAATCATATTGTGCCTTCTGAACAAAATGATAAGGACAACCAAGTAGTAGATCACATCAATTCACATCAATAACATGAAAACCGATTTTATCCAAAAAATTAGGACCAAAAGAAAATGAGATTGTGCATTTGTGCGTGATATGAGAAGATGAACCATGATTCTTCCATCCAAGCACATAAGGAAGAGGATGAAGGTCCACTGAGAAACACAATTTATCAGCAATGGAATTGGAAATCAAGTTAAATCGTGGGAGATATGTGCATGTGTGATAAAGATACTATCTTAGGATTTTGGGGCAGCAGAATGATGCAGTAAGGTGACTTGATTGAGTCCCCTTAACACTTCATAAATGATTTATTCATCAGAAACATCAATGGGAGAATCATTTTCTTCCTTATCAAGAGAATGGAAAATCAAAGTGTTGTTCTTCAATTGGATATAGTCAGACTTATCATGTCATTGTTTCTTATATTATTGATAATTTAGTATAATCATAAGATGAAGAATATCCTATCAGAATAGGAGGAAAAAGCTTTGATGGTGCTGATATAGAACCACTGGAGGAGGATTGATGATGTTGAATTTTACGCTAATCTAAACACTTTTCTTTTGCCAAATTTGATTGATTATATGTAGCTTTAATTGTGGAAATGTCCATATACTTTAGTTATTGGTACAAGTGTTCTTGTAGGACACTTTTGAACTTGAGAACAAGTTTGTCAACTGAATCAACAATTCTAAGAAGAATAAGCAAACTATTGAATTCATGAATGTATTCTTGAACCTTTGACTTAACGAAGCCACTTGACTTGCATGTCTTGCTTATATGTGGAAGTAATGATAATTTCAAGAACACCCCTAAAATTTATATGTGTAATAAATGGGTGAATCTCCCTAATATATAGGAATATTTGAAGGCTATTTTATCAATAATATAATATTATATATAAATTTTTGGCTAATATTTCATTCTATTATAGAATGCTGTAAAATATTGGCAAATATTTCACTAAATTATAAGATATTGTAAAATCTGGGTGAATATTTCACTAAATTATAAAATATTGTAAAAACTTGGCGAATCTTTCATCAAATTATAAAAAATTGTAACGTCTTGGTGCATCTTTTTTTAGGAAGACTTCTCTTTTGATTCTGCGGATTACTGAGGTAGTGCAATAGAAGAGCATATACCAAAGATTGACTCTCTTGACTCCTATACCCTCAAATGAGCAATTGCATGAATGAGGACACGAGGGATTTATTTATACATTTCACAAGTAGTATTGGGTCGCTCACAACTGAAGGTGTTGGTGACACACAACTACATTAACTAAATTCAAGGCAAGTGGGGACTCCACTTTTTATCTCGTGCCTTAATGGTCCAATGGACATGTGGGGACCCAAATGTTGACATACCGACAAACTGATAGAATTGAACACTTTACACTATGGAGTGATTATGTCACCCAAAAACCATTATTACAATATGGAGTATTATCGAGACCCAAAACCTTATATAGTGTACAAATCCCCATTTAGATTAGTTTCCAAATCTCTTATTTTTAAGCTACCCTCTAAGAAAAAATAACATGCTTATCTGTTTATAGATACAAATTCCACTTTTTCTTTTCTTTTGTTGACAATCAAAATATTAATTATGCCATTTGATTTAGAATTTTTAGATTTAGATAGAAACTTGAAATGGTTATTATAAATAAGAACACACACTAAAAAGAATAGAAATAACATTAATTCATCATCATGCATATCATTAGAATTGAAGACTACTTTTTCTTAGATAAATTGAGGAGGTGTTTCTATCCATGTTCTTGAATTTTTTGAAACATGCAAAATGTAGTAAAATTGTTTTAGCGCCCTCATTGAATGCAAAAGAATATATATCAAATATCATAATGTATACATCTTAGGTCGAACATGCCTTGTCCATATTAAATACAATCATGATGGAAATCAAGTATCCTGTTCCAACTAAATCATATATTTATCATACATAACTAGATCCATTTCTAGAAGATGATAGCAATTTATACTCATAAAAACAAATCATGAAAAAACATTTTACTTCTAAATGACCCTTACAAAAAAATATATAGTAAAGCAAGTACCGAACCCAACAAATTTATGTTAGAAATAAAATTGACAAAGTTGGAAATATAAACAAAAAAATATTCCATTCACAAACTTCTCAATACAAATAAAATAATCTACCAGAACGCTTTGGACAACTCTATACAAAGACAACCAAAATATGACCATTCCATTATAACCCCACCATCATAATTAGTGTGCATTCATTTATATTGCAAACACCCCAAACATCAACAATAAAAAGCATAAAATATAAACATATACACTCTCGTTAACACCTTAGATCCAATAATAATTACAAAGCAAGATCCTAATAAAAACACATTTTAAACAATTGGGTCAAATTTAGTTTGAATATATAAAAATCATGTGGCGTCTCTCCATCAAGAGTAGCATCCACTAACAACATATAAATGCCACTCGATAGTTTAAACATGACAAGACATAAAATAAATCATATATTTTGATCTCTATAACACCTCCATGGAACCAATACTCTTAGGTTAGAATAAAACCCTAATAACATTAACTGAGCCCTAAGCATCAAAAGTGCCCTAGAATTCAAGAGGCCTTAAAAAGATTATGTGATAAAAGCATTATAAAAGGTAAATTTACAATAAAATAACCTATTGTCACTGTGTATTAAAAGCGTAAATGCATACCATGTTAATTATTGGATAAGAAGCGTGATGTGATTTTGTATTCTCTGCTAAATTGTATGTGTGGAATGCCTCTTCAAGGCCTGATCTTTTGGCAATGGAGAAGTTATGCAAAGATTAAATTGTCGAGAAAACTAAGAATGAAAAGTGGAATTGCATCAACTAGAACCTTCACACTACAAGCATAATGCGATGTGGGTGAACCATGAATCATTGTAGCCTTTATATAGAACACAATATCCCCTGATTTTCCCTCCAATACTGGAAATCAAGGGCTCAAAGAAGGTATCGCATGAAATTGACTAAAAATACATCTGAATGCAACCATATGCCTAAATTTAAAGGAACTTATGGAGGGTGAAATAACCCTTGGGAGCCTCCATTACCGAATATTGGGGGAGAAGGAATAATTTCACTAGAATTTCTCTAGAAATTAGGGGCAAAAGATAGAATACAGGGAGATTTTCCTAGGGAGAAAATAGTTTTTTTTCCCTCATTAATATATTGGAGGCTATTCATTTTAGATTTATTTTTTTTCTAATAAATATTGGGTGAATATATTTTATTTGAAAAAATCCTTTCCATATAAGAAAATAGCCCACTAAATTTTTGTAACCCCCTTAATATAGCCCATGGGCTATATATAGCCCCTAAAATTATCCATGTTTGGAAGGGTAGAATACAAAACTAAGTTTTTCCACAAGCCTAGTCCTAGTGGTTATAGGGTCTTGATTTTCCACACGTTCAACAACTAGCATTTTGACAACACTTGTGAGATTTAACTTGGAAAACAGAACTTTGTCATTGTCAGAGATCTTGTTTTTCTCAAATTAGGTGTCCATGTCAAAAATCCAGTTGTTGAGCACTTTGAGGTTGCATGAAACGTTATAGATGGGCACTTCATATTTCACATGCCAGGTAGACAATTTTCTCTCAATGATATTGTTAACCTTCTCGACTAACACAATGGTGATGTTGGCGAGTTTTGCCATTATTTTGACAAGCATGGTTGTTCCATATCTTGTGTGAGAACCATTATATCCAAGAGAGAAAGGTCATTGATACAATGTGTAAAAACTTAATGTTACTTGAAAATATACTGAAAATTACAAAAATTCCCTTCCTGGAAGGGTATAAAATTCTCCCAATAACATATGAAAATATCATTAAAATAATGTCTTTAAAATATGAGTAAATAGCTTTTACTAGACATTTGACAATTTGTAAAGAATTATTTAAACATAATGCATGCAAGCTACCTTCGATCCAACCAAACCAAAATTTCAAGTAATGTTACCAATGGCATTTTAAGCTTGATTGATCATGGGTTTGCTAAAAACATGTACTTCAAATGAAATTTGGCATGAAATTGTAGTGTCTCCCCTTTAGTTTTAATCACGAGACCATGTGATCACCTATCAATACACTTTGGCTTGTGACCTCAATCCTTTAGTGAAACTAAGAATTCATATTCCTACCCATGCTGATAGATAATTTATCATAAATAAAAAATTACTACATTCTATTAAGCACACAGATGTTCTACACATTCAAGTAAAAAATGGCGGACTTATCTATAGTGATCTTGGTTATGAGAAGAGATGGACAAGGTAGTGTTAGGTTTTTGTCCTTCTCTTGTATTTTGGTCTTCTTTTCACACTATTTTTACTCATTACGTGAGGCGCCAATAGGCCCTACAATCCATAATTCATTGTGTAGAGTATCTTCATTGATTTCTATTTATGCAAGGGGTCATATACAATAGGAGTGCCCACCAAGATGATATTCTTAAATGTGACATTAGAAATTAGCTTCTACAACCTTGCCATGGTATTTAGGGTTCACATGACTTCCGCACCTATGGATATCATATACTATCAACATGCGGTTTCCTAGAGCTAGGTAAAGAAGTTTTATTAGTCCAATACTAGTCTTAGGCACAAATCAAAATCAATTGTTCAAAACTCCAACAACTTAATTTCACAAACTAGTAAGTGAATGCGGTGCAGTGTGAAAAAGTTTATAAGATATTATGGTGCAAAAATACAATTATTAAACTGATAGTTTGTAGGATTGAGGACTATAGATCAAATTACCAAACTGGAGGCTAGATTGAAAACTCAAAGCCACAATTTAAAATTTGGAGGCCATTATCTGTTGTAGCCTTAGATATGAAAGAACGACAACAACTAAACAAAGTAAATCAAGTGATGATATGTATGTCGACATGAATGTGGTGACAGAGATGGCATTCAATGTGAATTGAGTGTGCTTGTAGATGTGAATTCAAAAAATTGACCACCGATATGAGAAAATAGGCCATGCTCAATAGCCACAATTTTCTTGTTGAGAAATATAGAATGACAATATAACATCCATGATGGACTCTACTCAACCACTTTCAATAAGAACATTTAAGCAAATAATTAAAGATAGAAACCACAATACGAGAGAGCTAATACTTAAACCCTAGTAGGATTGGAAGGCTTCTCTAATACCAATGAGATGGGATAAACCCATTCATGAGTAGAGTTACATGTCAAAGGTGTGAATAAAACCAAAATTTGGAATGATTTTTATTAAGCAAGTACGGGATTATATAAAATTTACATGGAGAAAACCAACTCACCATATCCTAAAAGATAGCAATTAAATCTAATAATATATCCAAGAAGTATGGACAAGATCATAACCCTCTAAGGGAATATGATACAATCCCATTTACTCTTTGATAATAGGAACCTAAAAGACTATGTACAATAAAATAAAAATAATAATCATACCATACAAATAAGAATAAGATATTAATATCTCATATGGAAACATAAACTAAATAAATCATACGCTAAATAAACTACTAGAGATCCCTATCATCGTATCTTTTAAAACTTGTGTGGGAGTTCCATTAATGATTTACACAATTAATGTTTTCCACCCAAAAATGAGGACTTAATCCATTATATTGGATCATACAATTTTCCATTTACTTTAATATGTGTTTCTTTCTCTTAGCAAAACTATTTTATTGTGGTGTGCATGGAACAATATGTTACACCTAAATTCCTATTTTATTAGATTTTTTGTTAACATATTCAAATCCATCATAATTTCGTAACTTTTGAATTCCATCTCCAAATGATTTTCCTATAAGGTCTTTATAGGTCATAAACATGTAATAAAATTCACTCTTCTGTTTTAACAAATAAACCCAAGTGTGTCTGGAGAAGTCATCAATAAAAATTAAGAATTATTTGAACCTAGAGAAAAAATAAAAATAAAATGGACCACATAAATCACTATGACCAAGCTACAAAAGGGGAATGGTGTGGTAAGATGCATTCTTGTCAAAATTGTCTCGATGATGTTTACATAGAACACACTTGGGACAAACATCACCTCCTAAACAAATGAGAGGAATACAAATCACCATATTCTAATTACATAGCCATTAAAATGAGTGATAGTTCATATGACCAAAAGAACCATTCCAAAATTTTCTTAAGTCATCTCTATGCGTAATAAAAACTTATGGAAAAGATGATGACCCAAAGTTGTCAAATATGTAAAACTTGGCAATATCATCAACAATTTTAATTTCTAGGACATGCTTATGATATTTTAAATCCTCGATTACAACTTTATGAAGTTAAACCACTATAGTCTTACCTTCACCTAAATGGGTTATTTGATATATTGATAAAATATTGCAAAATTAAGGACTTAGTTCACCATTGAAATGACCATCATCTAGTTGAACTATTCTAGACCTTGCAACACTAAGAGATTTATCACGACCAACAAATATTTGTTTACATTCATGAAGAGAAAAAAATGGTTTTATCCTTATCCATATGATAAGATGCTCTAGAATCAATAAGCCACTAATTAGAAGAAGTAGTAGATGACACATTGAAGGAAAAACGAGAACTAGAAAGTGCATCTCCATGAGAAGAAGAGTAGAAGAAGAATCAATATCCAATGTTTTACTTCTTCATTATTACTTATAAGGGTTCTATTTTCTTCTAACACTTAAACTCCACATGACCATCTCAGCCACAAAAACCACAATGTGTCTCAGTATTCTTGCCTTTCGATTTAGTGCCTTTATCACCATTGGAAGTAGGAGATTCATCAGAGGGTTTGAGACACTTGTTTTGTTTGTCATTGCAAGGATGTTTTTTCTCTGGATGTTTCGATTAATCCTTGTATTGTGCCACAAAGGATTTTCCAGATGTACCTACAAGGATGATCACCCCAAGATGCAAGAAAATTCTTAAAGAGTGGCTTATTTATAAGCATCTTGTAGATATTTTCCATTGGAGTGAAAATTAGATACACAAATAGAATATGGATTACTAATCTAAGAAAGAATAACACAAATACATTGGATTTTTTCTTAGGTATCTGACATTCTCCAATTAAGAGTTCAAGTGTTTTAAATTTAGATACATCATCTTTAATGCAAGAGAAATCACTAGGATTTAAAGAAATCAACTAATTTTCAAGATGGCAAGTTTGAATCTCATTGTATATACCAAATATGGTTTCCAACTATATCCACGCTGCATTTGGTTGTTCAATTCCTTGAAGGTGAAACTATAAATATTTATAGATAGACATTTCGATTTATCCATGTGCTTCAATAATTTTACCCTCCCATTTTGATTTCTTTGAGTCATTAGTTGGTGTAGCTTCTTTTTTTGAGGTAATTTGTTAAAGTATTTTACTATGTAAGACATCCTCCATATGGAATTTCCATGAGAATTAGTTGGTATTGGTAAGTAAATAATGATTTTTACTGCACATATTATAATACGAAGGTATTATAACTTCAAATATACAAATTGATGGCTGAGATGCGAAATTATAGAAAAAATAGGTAATTAAAAAAGAGACACCGAGAAATGGATTCTTGATGTTAAAGTTAATATGCTCTTTTGAAGATAATCATAAAAAATAACCAAGGTGCTATATGATACGTAAAGGTTGGTCCATATAGAAATTGATGTGTTATCCACTAAGTTTCATTTAGGGGATTTTTCAAGTGAGCCACCAAGGATCGGAACAAATCACTTGTTCTTACTCAGTGCTCGAAAGTTCTGTGGTTTCATTAGGGCCAGTTGTGGCCTCTTTTGGATGTTCACACCCTTTTGAAGGAATTGTAATAAATGACATATCATGAGGTTCTTTTATGAAAAAGGCTTGGCCTTCTTAGAATTGGTCATCAAGGTCATCATCCTTGACTATTTTTTCCCTTGTTAATTATATGACATTTTTTAAGCGACATATAAATTTCAAGTTTTTCACTCAAAATCCTCCAAAGTCGGGCTAGTGAGTTTGGTAAATTTGTTCTCATAAAGGTTATTAAAGACTAGGGTCTATGTATTATACCATGCTATTCATATGTCCATAGTTTCTTGAACATCTGATAAGTCCCCCCTAGGATTTTTTAATTTTTAGTTTTTTAATAAAATCATCGATAAGGTGTATTTTAACTGTAATATTTCAAAAGGTCATAAAATTGGGCCTAGGGATCCAATTTGATCCAATTTGGTCATGGGGATGCTCATTTAACCCCTAAACCCACCTTTGAGAGTCAAATAAGTAATTTTCAATTATTAATTTGGATTTTCTCTCCAAAATGACTCAGAGGGTCAAATAAATGGGAAAATTGGAGAAAATCCATTCCCTAAGTCAAAGGCAGCTTTTTTGGAATTTGTCTCTGAGGTGCCAAAGTTGTTGAGGATATTTTCTAGGACATTTATGAAAATAGAGGAGCATCTTCAACCATTAAAGGAGGTGATCTAAATCACTTCCATAAAAGGGGGGCGAATTTGTTGGAGACATTTACCACCTTACACACTCATTTTGGTCAATTTGGCCTAGTTAAACCACTATCCTAAGTTTTATTGACTTAATTGACATCAGAGGAGCACTAGATGACATCAGCTAGTTCACACCCATGCCTACCTTCAGTCAAGGAGGCTAACTTAGACTTCTCCTACATTCGGGGAGGCTAATTGGAGCACTTCGAGGGTGATCTGAGTGTCATTAATGCCCCATATTGCTAACTGATGGTTACAATCAGTTAAACAGAGCAGTGAAGGCACCCTCCTTCATTGAATTGATTATTTATTGATTATTTAATGAACTGGAGTCAACAGGGGTGCCTCCAACCACTTCTGATGTTCAGTTACACTTCAGTTAACCTCATTGGGAGTCATTGATGCACTACCACTTGATGGTTGGCTTGCTGTGACATGTGTCTGACCTACTTTCAGTTAGACTCAGTCATTTATTACACTTCGACTTCAGTTAGGGCTCAGTTGAGTCAATTAGGGTTTTGATTAGTGGTTAACTTGAGTGTTGACTGTGGCTTACATTAAGTTAAACTAGACTCACTCATTCAATTCGAATGACCCCCTTGGGAATTCAAATTGCTTTGTCATCCATGCTTGCAGCATGATCTTGTATTGTATTACTCATTCTTTGTGTGAATATACAGAGCGACTACTCATTTTGTAGCATAATTACACCATTTGCATGCCTTATTGTTATTAATCTTTGATGAGATTTGTGTTTAGTCCCTAGATTACTGTGACAGATTAATATGGTATCAGAGCTCACGGCGGGACGAATCTTAGATCTCTCAAAAACAAGGTTTTTGACAGATCTTGCATGAAAATTGAACAATAGCTCAAAAATCCAGCATTTCACCAGAATCCAAGGCTTACCACTTAATACCTCAAGTAAAGAACTTGTTGATCAAGCTTGCTTGATTGACTATGCTGGGTGTGATGAAAGCCTAAAATGTGCAGGATTTCCGACCTTACATTGCCCTTTTTGTTGTGATTTTCAGGTTTTTGACAGGTGAAAGCATTCGTTCCAGCATATTCAGATGGCTTCTTCAGTAGATCTTTTGACTTTGTTTAATTTCCACTCATGGAAAGGAGACATGGAGATCCCGCTACGTTCCAGAGGACTCTATAGGGTCACCATGGACACTGAAGAAGAGCCTAGTTCTGCAATAGAAACATCTAGATTCTTGAACAAGAAGGATGAAGCATTCAAATCTTATGCCTCTCTGTTTCCCAAGATCTTCTTTTCCATCTTTCCGGATTGAAGACTCCAAAGGAAATTTGGGACAAATTGGAAACCCTATATGGAATGCAGGATGATTTGAGAGTTTACCAGCTTGAAAATGAATTGATGTCTCTCTATCCTTCCAATTTCGAGACCTTGAATGACTTTTTTACAAAGTTCAAGCACATTGTCTTACTATTGAAGCAATGCAAAGTGGAGAAGGAGGATGATCAACTCATCCTCACCATAGTCTCCAAACTTGGAGCTGATTATTCTGTTTTTGTCTCTACATTCCGTGCGGGGAAGCTCACAACCCCTTAATGGAATATGCCTACACTCAATGCCTTCATTGAGTCCCTAACAAGTGAACATGATAAGCTTGTCCAGATGGATATCATCAGATCCTCCTGTGATCAAGCCCTCCATGTCTCGGGGCCCAAAGATCTGAAGGGTAAAGGAAAGCAACAGAAGAACCCAAAAACTAAATTCGAAGTTCCTAAGCTTAAAGTTGAAAACCAGCAGCATGATGAGTCTTCCGGCTCAAAGAAGAATAAAGGGAAAGGGCATCATGGAAAGGAAAAAGCCAAGTGTTCATACTATAGGAAGGGCTTCCACCTTGAACATGCCTACATGAAGAAGAAGCTTGATGAATATACCTCTCTCCTTGAGAGAAGTCACATCAATCTTCCGGAAATATTTCGGAGGAGACATCAGCAAGATCGTGAACCACAACATGAAAAATGTCATGCCCTCATGGCAAGCACTTCTAAGTCCAAAGAACTCTTGATTGATTCTGGAGCTTCAAACCACATGATGGTTGAAAGAGACTCCTGTTCATCCTTGGAGACCGATAAATCCATCCCTATCCACATGGGAGATGACTCCACCATCATTTCAGAAGGACAAGGTACGGTTGATCTTGAGAATGGCTATTTTTCAAATGTTTTGTATGTACCGTCTCTGGCATCAAATCTCCTTAGTGTCTATTAGATGACACATACATGAGTGCCTAAGAGAGTATCTTTCAGCTCGAATGATGTTGAGGTAACAAAACTTGCATCCGGGAAACTCATTACTAAAGGCCTTGCAAACCATCATGCAAAAGCCTATGAGTTCTCCCACTTTGTGGCAAATGCAAATCCCACCGCATTGCTAACTCATGGACATGAAGTTAGTAGGCTGTGGCATGAAAGGTTTGGCCATCTAAATTTCAAATATTTGCAACAATTACAGAAAAAATCCATGGTTGAAGGCCTCCCGGTCATTAAGGCAACCAATAAAATTTGCAAGGGCTATGTGGTTGGAAAACACCCTGAGCACAAGTATGATCGGGGGAAGGAAAAACGAACTACATGCATCTTGGGGCTGATACATTCTGATATCAGTGGTACGATGCCTGTCACATCCATGAATGGATCAAGGTATCTTATTACTTTTATTGATGATTTTTCAAGGTACACATGGGTCTTCTTTCTCAAAAATAAGTCTGAAGTATGTGAAAAATTCTCTGAACTAAAGGCCTTGATCGAAAATCCCTCTGGGCTTAAGATCAAGATCTTGAGATCTGATAATGGTGGGGATTATGTCAGTAATGAGTTGCTGCACATATTCTCCCAAATTTGTATTTAGGTCCAACATTCAATTCCCCACACTCCCCAGCAGAACGGTGTAGCGGAAAGGAAGAATCGATCTCTCAAGGAGATGACCACCTGTATGTTGGAATCAAAGAAGTTGGTTGCAAATTTGTGGGTTTAAGCCATGTATGCTGCAGCATACATTCAGAATAGAGTGCCACACTCATACATGAGAGGGAATACCCCTTTCGAAGCATACTTCGGACACAAGCCGGATGTGTCGAACCTGCGGGTGTTTGGGTCCACTGCATAAGCTCGAATTCCACTTGGTAAAAGGAGGGATTTACAACCGCAAAGCATAGAATGTCTGTTTATTGGGTATCTTGATGAATCAAAAGGTTTCAAGATGTTGGATATAAAAAAAAAACAGATCATCATCGAAAGGAGTGTCAAGTTCGATGAGCCTCTTCATGAGGTGGAACTAGTGAAGGAGAAAACTGCTGAATTTCCTTCCTATTCTACTGAATATTTGGATGATGAAATTGGGGGTGATGACCCTGATTTGGATCCTCTGATATATAATATAAGTGCACAGCAAACATCAATTGCTGAATCATAACCTGAAGTACAAAATCATCTTCCCACATGGTTCCGACAAACACTCTCCTTCGCAGGAGATAATGTTGGAAATCTGGATGATCCAAGGAGAACCCGGTCTGATTTCCAAAGAGCAGGTATTGCGCTCTCTTGTCCTAATAATTTGATGTCTGAAACTTTTTATTTGATGATTATTTCAGACCCAAAATCCTACTACCATGCTCGGAAGGATACGAGATGGCAAGTTGCCATGGATGAAGAGATGAATTCTCTTCAGAAAAACACTACTTGGGAGCTAGTTTCTCTTCCTCTGGGAAGGAAATTTGTTCAATGCAAGTGGGTGTTTCGGACCAAGGTTGCTGCTGATGGTAGAACATGCAAATATAAGGCAAGGCTGGTGGAAAAAGGTTTCTCTCAGGTACAAGGTGTGGACTACCATGAGACCTTTGCACCGGTTGCAAAAATGGACTCCATCCGTGTAGTTTTGGCAATTTCAACATCTAAGCACTGGGAAGTGCATCATATGGATGTTAAGTCAGCCTTTATGCATGGATATATTCATGAGGAGATATACATGAAGCATCCTGATGGCTACATCTTTGATCCATCTTTGGTTTGCAAGCTAAAGAAGTCACCATACGGGTTAAAACAGGCCCCAAGAGAGTGGTATTCCAAGATGGATGCCTTCCTTCTCTCACAAAACTTCCAAAGGTGTAGATCAGATCCAAATGTGTATATACAACAATCTGATGGTCATTTGATTATTTTTTTTTATATGTTGATGAATTACTGATCACAGGTAGCACAGTTGCTTCCATTTCAGCCATCAAAACTGCTCTCCACAATGCATTTGAAATGAGTGATTTGGGGCTCTTTAAACAATTTTTGGGGCTCGAAACTGAGCAAAATTCTGATGGGATAATGGTCACTCAGTCCAAATACATATCAGACCTGTTACAAAGTTTAACATGGCTGAATGTAGGCCTACACCATTCCATTTACTTTTAGGGATCAGCCTTGAAGAAGGAAAAAACACACCTCCCATGGACTGCACTATCTATCGACAACTGATTGGTAGCTTGTTGTACTTGACACATTCTCGGCTTGATATCTGTTATGCTGTGAATGTTGTATCAAGATACATGCAGCAGCCTCATGATCTTCATTGGAAGGAATCCAAGAGGATCCTCCAGTATATTCAGGGAACCAGGACCTACGGCATTCACTATGCTGCAGACTCCGAGCTAGAGCTAGTTGGATACACAGATTCCGATTGGGCGGGTGATTCTAATGATCAAAAGTCTACTTCCAGATATGTATTCATGTTTGGTGGTGGTCCCATTTTCTGGTATAGCAAAAATCAGGTTGCCATAGCATTATCTTCAGCAGAGGTCGAGTATCGAGGAGCGGTGAATGCTTGCATCCAAGCAGTTTGGTTGCAAGGCATTCTTTCAGAGTTTGATCTTGGTAGTACTTTGTCCACTGTCCTCTTTTGTGACAATAAAAGTGCTATTAAGATATCCATAGATCCAGTTACTAGGTAGAGGACCAAGCATGTAGAGATCCACATGCACTATATCAGGGAGCTAGTGCATGACAGGACCATCATTATGCAATACGGCCCGACTGATGAGCAGATTGCAGACATCTTCACCAAGATCTTTTCAGAAAAGAAGTTCACTTACCTCTGTTCACTATTGGGGGTGATTCCATCAGGGTGATCAGATTACTTTCAATGTTCAGCTTGAGGGGGGGGGGTTTCCCACTAGGTTTTCCCTCTTTTCCTCACTTAGTTTGTTTTTTAGCATTGTATAGGGTGACCTATGGCCTTAGTTTCCAGGGCCCTAGCATTTTTATGCATTTTATGTTTTCTACTCCTCCTAAGTATAGCTTAAGGGGGGGTGTTGGAGACATTTACCACCTTACACACTCATTTTGGTCAATTTGGCCTAGTTAAACCACTATCCTAAGTTTTATTGACTTAATTGACATCAGAGGAGCACTAGATGACATCGGCTAGATCACACCCACAGCTACCTTCAATCAAGAAGGCTAACTTAGCCTTCTCCTACATTCGAGGAGGCTAACTGGAGCACTCCAGGGGTGATCTAAGTGTCATTAATGCCCCATATTGCTAACTGATGGTTACAATCAGTTAAACAGAGCACTGAAGGCACCCTCCTTCATTAAATTGATTATTTATTGATTATTTAATGAACTGGAGTCAACAGAGGCGCCTCCAACCACTTTTGATGTTCTGTTACACTTCAATTAACCTCATCGGGGTTCAATGGATTCATTGATGCGCTACCACTTGGTGGTTGGCTTGCTGTGACATGTGTCTGACCTAATTTTAGTTAGACTCAGTCATTTATTGCACTCCGACTTTAGTTAGGGCTCAATTGAGTCAATTAGGGTTTTGATTAGAGGTTAACTTGAGTGTTGACTGTGGCTTACATTAAGTTAAGCTAGACTCACTCATTCAATTCGAATGACCTCCTCAAGAATTCGAATTGCTTTGTCATTCATGCTTGCAACATGATCTTGTATTGTATTACTCATTCTTTGTGTGAATATACAGAGCGGCTACTCATTTTGTAGCACAATTACACCATTTTCATGTCTTATTGTTATTAATCTTTGATGAGACTTGTGTTTAGTCCCTAGATTACTGTGACAGATTAATAGAATTCACTCATGGAGGGTGGTTTTGCCACTTGGATGGAGTGGTTAGAGGAGATAAAGGCTTACCAAAGCAAGTGGGATACCTCAATATAGGTGGATTCCCTTCATTCCAACACTCAGGCCTTCCTCCCACTATTATCTCAACCCCAAAAACACCTCACACTTGTCAAATTCACCCCCTTGGGGTTTGAGCTTCTTTTTTGCTATAAAAGCAGGTTTTTCATCCTTTGTGTAGGATGGATGCAAGAAACATCTACTATTTTGTATCGTTTCTATTTGATGAATAAAATTTCAGACTTTGGAGGTCCATTTTGTGTTATGAGATGAATACTTGCAAGTATTGAGGTAATATTGTTAAATTTCTGAATTGTTTCTTCCTTTTTGCTTAAAATTGCTTTTAGATCTACCTTAGAAGGTCATCCCAAGGAACATAGAGTAGGAATTTATTGTTGTAATTTGTTTACTGGTATTTTGATCTCAATATATGGGAGAGTAGTTGTTCATACTCAGTTATATTTCAACTCTTTTTCATTTCTTGTTTTTTAGTACATTAGATCTAACTCTTTTTATGCAGGGATTTCTCATAGATTTTTTTTGCAGGTTACTTTTTCAAGGAGGATTTGAACCCAGTTGTATCTTCTTCTTCTTTGATAATCTCTCAAGTTTCATCTTATTTCTACAGGGTCTCCAAAGTTTCCATAAGAAGATGAATCAAGGCTTGAAGTTGCTCTCCATCTTCCCAAAACATTTCTCTCTCCTTTGTTCGGTTACTTAGATTGGATATGAAAATTTGATAGATCTGATTTAAAAGTATGATATTTTCAATCTACTCATTTATCATATTAGATAATTTAGATTTAGAAATGCATAAAAAATAATCATCCTTTACTAAATTTAAAGTTGTCATTTCAGTGCTCTATAAACTAGTAAAATTTTCCAATCTTTTGCAAGTACTGAATTTAGTTTTAGTTTTTATCTTTTATTTATTCATTCCATCACATTCTAATAATTTAACTTTCTGGTTTTTATCATGTACAAAGAAAAAAAGGAGGAGGATCTGCTCAAAATTCGAGTTTTGGGGCTCCTAGGACACCAAAAAACCCTAATTTTACCCTCTTCTTCTTTCCCCTTCACTCCATAAATTTGTGTAATTCTTTAGACATGTTTTATAAGTTCTAAGAAATATTTTAATTTCATTTTTCTGATATTGTAATCATAATTAATAAAGAAATCAAGTGGGTTACACAACACCCACAGTTCATCCCCCTTGGGGGGATTGGTAGTGTCTCTTTCGTCGTTTGATTTTTTCTAACAATCACACACACACAATCTAATTTCTTGAAAGGTTGTATAGATTATTTATTTATTTTATTTTCCATCTTTAAAGTTGTTTAAATAATTTTGTTCCCTCACTTGTTGCCACGAAGTATGCTCTCTCCGCCAACCAAAGGATTCTTGCCAATTATTGGTGGATGATCAGAAAGTGACACATAGCTTGTGGATTCTTTTAGTGTTTAGTTTTTATTTTGCTGTCACAATATTTTTGGTTCAATACAATTGGAACAAACATTTTTCCATTCCGGTGTATGCTCTATCCCATCGCAGGTTCGCCCTGAGCTTTGGGATAATCAAAAGAAAGAATGTGTACTGATCAATTCTTCACATCTAAATAATTAACTCACAGTACCAAAATAAAAAACCTTCGAAACATTGTGAAAATCCGACACACCGTCTTTTGACATTACTGAGAAAATTTCTCAAAGGAAGCAGGAACCACTGAATAGTGACCTCGAGATATAGTTAGTCTACACCCTTGTTGGTGTAGTATTGAACAGCTTCTCAGAGACTCTGATTCAACCCACATTTCTGAGTGAGGAACCCATTTTGTCATCTTTCCGGACATATTCTTAGTACTTCATAAGTATATCGAGAATCCCCTTTCCCTTAAATAAACTCATCTTTAATAATTAAAAATGACCAAGACATAATGCAAAACATTTCCGTTTCAACATCAATTTTGACTCCATTTGGCACCGATCTGAGTACACAACAATCTTCTTTTCATTTGATTATCAGTTTTGTCAATGTTAATCTTTATACACTCATGTTATATGATGTTGAATGTTTAAACTATTTTGCATTAGTCTTGTGACATAATTATTTACCAAAAACTCCTAAAAACAACTTAATTTCGTCTTTAACAACTAAAATATAAAGATCCTTAGTTGAACTTTGTCTTAGGGACCACCCACCTTGGCTTCGTTAGGAGTTTGGCCTAAACGGAGAAGTCAAGATCAAGTGACAGTACTTGACTCGAGACTTGTCCCCAAGGACACACCTAGCAGCTTGAAGATTTCTATTGCGCTTAACCCCTAGGTGTGTGAAAGGCGGCAACATGATGCCTAAGATGTTAAATTCTCGAAAAAACATGCAATTAAAAAATTGACATTAGAAAATGGATTCTAGATGTTAAAGCTAATATGCTCTGTTGAAAATAATCATAAAAATGAACCAAGGTGCCACATTATAAGTAAAGGTTGGTCCACATGGTGATGATTTCATTATCATTAATTATTAATATAAAAGTGACACTAGAATAACAACATACCCAATAATAATTCAAGTCTCATACCATTGATAACTTCACCACCACAAAACAATAACCACATTTATAAATATTTAATTTTTTTTTTACCAAATCATATTCATATTAAAATATTGCTATTCTAATCCAATATCAACAAAGACCGCATATACCCATTATTAAAACATAAATAAATAACCATTTCAAACCATTAACCACGCAATTGGTTACCTTTATGATTTATAATTAAAAATGGCATTATAAGTGAAAGGCAATCAAGTACCTATATTAAGATGATCATAGATTTGTTTTACACTAATATGAAGGGAAACACGCTTGGCAAAGGTGTTTGCCTCTCAAGAGAATAGTTACCTCTTAAAGTTGAAAGGTTAAGCTATTAATTTTATTTTAAATAAACATACTATGTGAGGAGCTTGGTGATAGATGTATTTAAAAATATAATATTTTAAAACCACCCATACCCCTCTACAAGGATTATATTGGATTTCCAAAAAGTCAGGTTACTCAAATTTGTTTCTTGGTATGTGAAGTAAGATATGGATAAAAGGACATCTTACATATTGACATATAAACTAACCATTGTACCTAGGGGTCCAATAAAAGAACGCCGTGTTGTAAGTTAAGCAAGGAGATGTGGACATATACAACAAGAAAGACAATATGAAGTGTTAAACCACAAATTTAAGTAAATAAAATCTTATGGTTGATACAATAATTTAAAACATTATATTCTTCACATAATTGGCCGTTACATTATCGGAATTTCAAAAGTAACCATGAAAATTATTTTCCTCTCATCTAAATGACAATGAATTGTTAGTTTTTGTAGTTCATTGTAGATGCAATATGATAAGATCTATTCAATGCTTGATGTCAATAGATTATTACCAATATAGTTCCATCTTAAATTCTTAAACCCCATTTTACTGTTACATTAAGTTATATGACAACATCTTCGAGCACTACTATCCATATATAATTAAACAAATATTTTTAAAATATGATATGATCCCTTAATTCTTTATATTAAAGGATTATTATTAAACTACCTTAGTTTGTCCACCCCTAAACTTTAATTGGTTTAATGGATGGGAGCTCTGAAACTATGTGAATATATATGTTTTGTCTAAAGTTGATTTCATATTGTAATGATTCGTTATTCCATCTC